>VDFB02328408.1:0-232213 GCA_007258455.2 Sequoia sempervirens
ATTGGGCATGTGTGTTCTATGCAAATGCGCTGAACATGTATGATTCTTGCCTTGTACAAGTGTATGACTGAATATGTATGTGATTTGTGTCTTATCCTATGCTTTGAATAATGTGTTCATGCCTTATATGTATTATGTGTATCTATTAAAGTAAAAAGATGTTTGGAATTGTGATTGCTTGAGGACAAGCAATCTTGGGCAGGGTGGACTGTCATGTCCCCGATTTTTGTGTCGTTTAGAAGCATAATTAAAATAATTAATCTTGTGATATCACATAATTGTAATTGTCCAAGACAATATTACAATTATAAAATCATCATAAATGTTATTATGATATAATAAACATTAAAGTATACAAAATGAATATCAAAGTATATATTAGCAATTTAAAATACTATTATAAATATTAACAATTTGAAATTATTATAATTGATTTTATCATTAATATACCAATATAAATATTAAATACGGAATTAAAATAAAATGTAAATATGAAATAATAATAATGACTAATAAAAATAAATAACTAAATTATATTTATTAATTTCTTAGCAAGGGACACCTTTCTTCTAAAAGTTGTCTCTCTTCGCCAATTTTTCAGTCTTGAAGGGGAGTATAAATTCGAGGAGAAATCATTGTTGGAATAAAGGGGGGATGACCATGGCTAGAATAGAATAGATAATGCAGATATAAAATGGGGGGATAAAATCATTCAGCTGAGGGAAGATTAAGGGTTTATGGTGTAGAGATTCAAAAGGAATCATTTATTATTCCTAAAGAAGCTAATCATCGATGGATGGAAGGAAGGATAAAATGAAACATGATGTGGGAGTATAAATTCCGAGGATTCACAATTGTAAAATGCTTCCATTACATTTATTAGATCTGGAGGAAGAAATGTATCTAGCCACTGATTGAGACATGGCTATCAAGAAGAAGCGTCCTCCACGAGAGACAAACAACATTCTTATACTTGGAATTATATGCAGCCATCCCAGGGAGGCAGGACTTTGCATCACAATGGCAGCCGGATCAAGCAGATATAAGGAAGAATATCTATATTATCGATATGTCCTACAGGAGTTAAGTTGGAATCTCTTGGAATGGGATATACATAAAGGGGATATATGCAAGAGGAAAGAGGAGATTTGAATGGGTAATTAAAGAGAATAGTATAAAGCTCATCAGTAGGTAGCATTTAGACAGGCTTGCCATGAGTGCCATAGTGGCTTTAGCTGTTGGTGCATGGCCAGCATAGGAGATGGAAGAGGGAATATAAGAAAGACGCACCGGCTGCTATGCAGTAAGACATATATAATCTGAGTAAGAAACAGTACCATTCAGACACAGAGAACTCACTCTATGGGATCTTGATGCCCATTGCAGATAGGTCTAATTCCTTCAGCTGAGTCGGGTGAAGTTAGATTTGAAGTTACCTCAGAATCATCAACTAAGAAGAGAAATAGTGAATCACAGGTAAGACAACGATGCAGACTGAGGTATGTGATTTGTTAGTTATTGAATATATATTTACCTAACTGGTTATTGAATTTATTACTCTGTCATGCTTGTGATATATGCTTACGAGTTTCTGTAGTAGGCTTATCACAACTATGGATGGTAGATTACACATACGTGTGTTTACATATAGATACAACGTAAATAATTTTTGCACATACAATATATACAAGATAGCATATATATATATATATATTATTTATAATGATAATGCTTGCAACAGTTATTGAATCTTACAAGTAATAATGACTCTATTATGATAAATGGTACAATAGGATATCATCTTTATAGACGTTTACTGTCTACACTAATGTACTTATGAAATTATATAGAAAAGTCATTCATAAGAGAGATAAGGGAGAAATGAGTAACCCTTGGAAAAGAATGAAAAATTTATATCATCTCTGATCTTATTGGACGTTATGACTGAAATGTATCGATCTCTAATGTTTCCAATTGTCTCCATGAGAAACACTTTGAATCCAAGATTCAGGTTTGAGTGCTTTCACTAGAAAGGGGTCATTACAGAGTGGTATCGAGGAGCAATGTTCCTGCCACCTGTGAAATCAAGTATATAAACTTACGGAAAAGAAGGTATATTTTTAAGGAAACCCATTCTAACTCATACAGATCAGGTATGGCTTATGACCATTGAATATAATTACTCTGCTATTAAGATATCTCATGGAAATGGTGATTTTTTGAATATAGTAATATTGTTTGGCAATAAAAATTTAGATACTAACTTATGGTTAATTGACCTATCCAAATATGATTAATAAATATATGATGACCAATAAATTTATTATGGGTCGACATTGAATATGTCGTTGTCTAATTGATGTTATCATCACTATAATATTGCTAATATGTTATTTGAATCAAACAACTAATGATGTTTTGATGATATTTTTTCCCATCTAAATTATGATGATATGTGAAAGATTAATCACATCTCTGCACCCACGACAATACTGAAGACTATTATGATGATCTATCATTCTATTGGAAATGTAGAAGGCAACATCATTGGCTGGGAAAACAAAGGAGTTCACACTTAGTCGAAATGAAGTAAGTATTGATCGTGCTTTCTTAGCCCTACAACAATGCCTTTATATAGATGAAGAAACAATATTTGTTAAAAGGGTTATAAATGATTATTGATAAGGAGTTTGGTGATTGATATATATTTATATCATAATGAACTAGATGCATATACAATCTAGCAATTTATTAATATGTTGATGAATTCTTGAATCTTCATAAGCATGTTGCGAAATAGGTAACTTGTTAATATGATAATCATTGAATGCAATTGTTTGTTGAGGATGGACCCTAATAGGTTGGCTTGAGGATACTAGAGTCCCTTCATAGTAGACCACCCTCATTGGATGACTGTAGGTCTGCCAACGAGGGCCGAGGGGGTCATTTCCACGGGTGTTGGTTGGCCGCTCTCGGGCTAAGAAGGGAGTGCTCTAAGGGCCTCCTATGGGAATCCTTCCTCCAAACTATCGCATGGACTGTGTGTGTACCCATCACCAAATTATCATTTTGTTTCAATCCAATCATAGGGGAGGAGGATTGGACGCCCTGAAGGAGAGCAGGTACTAGGATCTCTTCGAGGTAGGCCACCCTCTTGGATGACTGCGGGTCTACCTGGGAGGGCCGAGGGAGTCAATACAACAAGTGTTTCTTGACTACCTTCGGGCTGAGAAGAGAGGCGCTAAGGGCATCCTTGTGCGTGGTCCACTCCTACCTCTTGTGAATTGGGTGAGCGATGATAACTTGGGGTGTTTTAATATCTATTTAGTTGTTCAAAAATTTCAGATTGAATGCTCTGTAACATATATTCATATGAATGCTTGTGCATGATGTGTATTCGCGTGTCTGCTTCATGTTTATGTGTATACTCGATGACCTTGGGAAGGAGGACGGGTCCACGGTGTAGTATGGGATACACCGAATCCACCTTCTCGATTGTCTGACAGCATACTTCATTCAAGTGTATTTGTAATTGATTGTACACCCTATAACTTGTGATTGTATTTAAGTATATACTCACCGACTGTGTTTATTTGAGTGTATACTTTATGATTCGTGATTGAATTTGTATTTGGGTGTATACTCTATAACTTTGTATTGATATTTGAGTGCATACTCTATGACTTGCATTTGAATTCGAGATGTATTTGTATTCGAGTGTATACCCTCTGACTTTGTACTTGTATGCTTTGCGACTTTGAATTCAAGTGTATACTTCATGATGATGTATTCGAGTGTATACTCTATGGCATTCTATTTGTTGTGACTTGTATTCAAGTGTATGCTCTATGACTTACATGCATTCATACGTATTCTTTGTGACTTCCTGCACTCGTGCATATACTTCATGTTTTACCAGACTTATGGTATTTTGTTTCTTGGATAACATCTTACTTGATCATTTCATGACTGATGCACTCTTATACATGACTACTCCATTCCTAAGTGTATGCTTGTGTTCATGAAGTTCATACCTTGTATGTAATTGTTTCTATGTACACTCTAATGAATGCTTCATATTATGTATTTTCCATTTTTTGGAGGGAATGATATGCTTATATTCCATGCATAGAAGTAAATTTAAGTATACTTGAACGCTCTACATATTCATGCCTTAAGTAATGACTAAATGCTTCTCGCTCCATGTGTGTGGTTTCTCTATGTATGCTTCCTGTTAGAGTGTATCTACATTTCTTCCTACCTTATGAGTATTTACGCATTGGATACCTTGTCTGAGCTTATGTGCTTTATGTATAATTACATGATTTAGATGCCTTGTGTGTAATTTATTGCTCGTTGCTTCTATGAGAATTTGCCTCATATTGAGTGTCTTACTCCATGTATTTATGTGTATTTGTATGCTTCATGTGCAATCTGTGATTATGCTTGCTCCATGCTTATATCTTGTACACATTTATGGCTAATATATTCAACATGACTGCTTTCGGATATGTCTTTCATAATTAGTGTGTTTTTAGCATATCTACTTGCGATTGACAAGCACACCCCATGCTTTATATATACAAGTATGAATACTTCATGCTTTATGTATTCAAATCTATGTTGATGTATGCTCCATATATTTATCCATACTTGTAATTCATGCTTTACTGCTTTCGTGTGTTCAAATGTATGATTCATATCTTAATAAGTGTGCCTCATGTCTTACATACTTGCTTTATGCCTGATGTGCTTTAGCATGTTTTCAGCATGTGAATATTTCTATTATGAATGTTCTATTTCTTGAGTGTATACTTTTGATTCAACCTGTATACTTTTTCGACTGTATTTGCATTCCTCGAGTGAATTAACATGCCTTACTTGTATGTATCATATTTTGCGAGTGATTATGTGTCTGTTGTATAGACTATGTGCCTTTCAAATGTTTCTCTTCCTTTGTATGCTACTGGCTTCATTACTGTTGTGATTGTGACTTACAATATCTTATGTGCATACCTTGTGACTGTTTCATGTATGATAATTTGTTCCATGTATGATATGTTTCCAACATGATTGCTTATTGCAAGTCGTTGATTGCTACATGTCTGAAATATCTTCTCTATGTCTGAAGTGTATTGGGCATGTGTATTCTATGCGAATGCGCTGAACATGTATGATTCTTGCCTTGTATAAGTGTATGACTGAAGATGTATGTGATTCGTGTCTTTTGCTTTGGATACTGTGTTTATGTATTTCATGCCTTAAATGTATTGTGTGTATCTATTAAAGTAAAAGATATTTGGAATCGTGATTGCTTGAGGACAAGCAATCTTGGGTAGGGTGGACTATCATGTCCCCGATTTTATGCTGTTTAGAAACATAATTAAAATAATTAATCTTGTGATATCGCATAATTGTAATTGTCCAAGACAATATTACAATTATAAAATCATCATAAATGTTATTATAATATAATAAACATTAAAGTATACAAAATGAATATAAAATAATATTATAATTATTGAACAATTATGATTATTATAGAATACAAATAATACTAATAATGAATATATAAAATATATATATGTGTATACATCTTATATTTAATATTTCAATGTATATATTAAATATTACATATTACATTAATATATATAGATTTAATAATAATAATTTAAAATAATTGACATTAAATAAATATTCAAAATGTTCGGATCTTATAGTTAAAATAATATAAGTAAACCAAATAATGGTGCGACCCCTTCCGAGTAGTCGCACCCTTTTTGAAAGCTATCGAATACTTAAGGGGATAGCATTTTGGTTTACCCGGATTATCAGAGAGAGATATTTGTAGTATTGTAATCACCAGATGTTATCGCTTGATAAGGGAAAAAGAAACATTCGGAACTTCAAGTCAGAACGCCGAAAGCAAGAAGAGGGAATTTCCATTTACCAAGTATAGATGGCCATTGATAATCAAGGAGAAGAAATCAATCAAAAAGGTAAGAAGCTTAGAAAATGTATACTCAAGTAAACAAACTACTCATAGCATTGAATATTTAAAAGAGAACCGGACGAAAATAACGAAAAGCAAGGGAGAGGCACTTCTATTTAATCTTGGACGAGTGTATAAAATTTCCTTGATTGAAGCCGACGTTAGTATAAGATATTCATTATGGGATGAAGGAACCCACGCTGAGGAACATTGGTAGTAGGAACAACGGAACTAAGGAAACAAGGAGATTCACCTCAGATTCCCGTCTCCTATTCTCCATCGACGTTCAAAGCAATCAACAGAAGTCAAGGGTAAGTGGATAAAGAAGCGGGAGATTCAGACTATGAACTCTACGGGATAGAGGTCCAAAGCAATCAACAGGAAGCTGTGGTAAGCAGGATAAAGAAGCGGGAGATTCAGACTATGAACTCTACGGGATAGAGGAGAGTCAGGAAGTGAACGTATGGAGCCACAAATTACAAGATATCACACCATACACCCACCATCATCATGGGCGATGTACACCAACACCACCGGATGTAATCACCATGGCTAGAGAATGATATACGCGCTGGAGTGGACCAATTAAGCTATTTAGCAAGGACGAGATTATTAGGGCCATTTGATAGATTAAAACGCATGTGATCAAAGGCATCAATTAGTTGAAGCTTGTAGGAGGGAAGGACATCAAATGGAGGAAAGAGTTGAAGAAAGTAACATTCTGAAGGATTAAATATGTACACCAATAGGTAAGGGGTGATGGTTGTTTATGCACCCATCGGTATAGAAAAATTGATAATATGACATCGATGATTGATATATATATATATATATATATATATATATATAGTGATATAAGTAGAATATGCACCACTTACGTAATGTTCATGAAATAGAATATGCATAGATGCATTCTTATAGGAATAAAGATATAAATATTGAGTCATTTGGGAATGATGGTATATACCTAGTCAAGATAGAATATAAGTATTTATATGGTTGTGCCGACAATAACTCTATTATGATAAATGGTTTTTCTCTTTGAGATTTGATAGAAGTTAATAGCTACCCTTTGTATTTACGAAATTATATAGAAGGATCATTCTTATTTGATATTATCACTAAACTAATTGATCTTTAACGCTACCAATGTCTCTTTGAGAAACACGTTGAATGGAAGATATAGGTTTAGGTGTTTTCGTCAAAAAGGGGACATTACAAGTGGTATCAGAGCAATGTTCCTGCCATCCTGTGAAATCAGCGTATATAAACTTACCGAAAAAGAAGGTATATTTTTAAGGAAACACATTCTGACTCATACAGATCAGGTATGGCTTATGACCATTGAATATAATTACTCTGCTATTAAGATATATGCAAATGGTGAGATTTTGAATGGTAATATTGTTTTGGCAATAAAAAAATTTAGATACTAACTTATGGTTAATAGACCTATCCAAATATGATTAATAAATATATATGATGACCAATAAATTTATTATGGGTCGTTGTTGAATGTCGTTTGTCAAATTGATGTTGTTATCATCACTATAATATTGCTAATATGTTATTTGGAATCAAACAACTAATGATGTTTTGATGATATTTTTCCCATCCTAATTATGATATGTGAAAGATTAATTACATCTCTACACCCACGACAATATTGAAGACTATTATGATATATCATTCTATTGAAATGTGAAGGCAACATCATTGGCTGGGAAAACAAGAGGTTCCTGTAGATCGAAATGGTAAGTATTAGGTGAGTACTTTCATAGCCCTTTATCAACAATGCCTTTATATAGATGGAAAACAATATTTGTTAAAAGGGTTATAAATGATTGATAAGGGTTTGGTGATTGATATATTTATATCACAATGAGCTAGTGCATATACATTCATATGATTATTAATATTTTGATGAATTCTTGAATCCTCATAAGCATGTTGCAGCGTGGATAACTTGTTAATATGATAATCATTAGATGCAATTGTTTGTTGAGGGATGGACCTAATAGGTTGAGCAGATACTAGAGTCCCTTCACAGTAGACCACCCTCGTTGATGACTGCAGGTTTGCCAATGAGGGCCAAGGGGTTCATTTCCACGGGTGTTGGTTGACTGCTCTTGGGCTGAGAAGGGAGTGCTCTAAGGGCCTCCTATGGAAATCCTTCCTCCAAACTATCGCATGGACTACGTGTCTACTTATTACCAAATTATCATTCTGTTTCAATCAAATCATAGGGGAGGAGGATTGGACGCCCATGAAGGAGAGCAGATACTAGGATCTCTTCGAGGTAGGCCACCCTCATGGATGACTGCATGTCTGCCCAAGAGGGCTGAGGGAGTCAATACAACAGGTGTTTATTGACTACCTTCGGGCTGAGAAGAGAGGCACTAAGGGCATCCTTGTGCATGGTCCACTCCTACCTCTTGTGAATTGGGTGAGCGATGATAACTTGGGGTGTTTTAATATCTATTTAGTTATTCAAAAATTTACAGATTGAATGCTCCGTAACATATATTCATATGAATGCTTGTGCATGACGTGTATTCGCGTGTCTGCTTCATGTTTATGTGTATACTCGATGACCTTGGGAAGGAGGACGGGTCCACGGTGTAGTATGGGATACACTGAATCCACCTTCTCGATTGTCTGACAGCATACTTCATTCAAGTGTATTTGTAATTGATTGTACACCCTATAACTTGTGATTGTATTTAAGTATATACTCGCCGATTGTGTTTATTTGAGTGTATACTTTATGATTCGTGATTGAATTTGTATTTGGGTGTATACTCTATAACTTTGTATTGATATTTGAGTGCATACTCTATGACTTACATTTGAATTCGAGATGTATTTGTATTCGAGTGTATACCCTCTGACTTTGTACTTGTATGCTTTGCGACTTTGAATTCAAGTGTATACTTCATGATGATGTATTCGAGTGTATACTCTATGGCATTCTATTTGTTGTGACTTGTATTCAAGTGTATGCTCTATGACTTACATGCATTCATACGTATTCTTTGTGACTTCCTGCACTCGTACACATACTTCATGTTTTACCAGACTTATGGTATTTTGTTTCTTGGATAACATCTTACATGATCATTTCATGACTAATGCACTCTTATACATGACTACTCCATTCCTAAGTATATGCTTGTGTTTGTGAAGTTCATGCCTTGTATGTAATTGTTTCTATGTACACTCTAATGAATGCTTCATATTATGTATTTTCCATCTTTTTGAATGAATGATATGCTTATATGCCATGCATAGAAGTAAATTTGAGTATACTTGAACGCTCTACATATTCATGCCCTAAGTAATGACTAAATGCTTCTCGCTCTTTGTATGCTTCCTGTTAGAGTGTATCTACATTGCTTCCTATCTTATGAGTATTTACGCGTTGCATACCTTGTCTAAGCTTATGTGCTTTATGTATAATTACATGATTTAGATGCCTTGTGTGAAATTTATTGCTCGTTGCTTCTATGGGAATTTGCCTCATATTGAGTGTCTTACTCCATGTATTCATGTGTATTTGTATGCTTCATGTGTAATGTGATTGCTTGCTCCATGCTTATATCTTACATTTATAGCCTAATATATTCAACATGGCTTTGGGATATGTCTTTCATAATTAGTGTGTTTTAGCATATCTAATTGTGGCACATGCTTTTATATACGTGTAAGATACTTCATGCTTTGTATTCAAATCTATGTTGGTAACCATATATTTATCCATACTTGTACTTCATGCTTTACTGCTTGTGTTGTATGATTCATATCTTAATAAGTGCGCCTCATGTCTTACATACTTGCTTTATGCCTGATGTGCTTTAGCATGTTTTCAGCATGTGAATATTTCTATTATGAATGTTCTATTTCTTGAGTGTATACTTTTGATCCAACCTGTGTACTTTTTCGACTGTATTTCCATTCCTCGAGTGAATTAACATGCCTTACTTGTATGTATCATATTTTGCGAGTGATTATGTGTCTGTTGTATAGTCTATGTGCCATTCAATGTTTCTCTTCCTTTGTATGCTACTGGCTTCATTACTGTTGTGATTGTGACTTACGATATCTTATGTGCATACCTTGTGACTGTTTCATGTATGATAATTTGTTCCATGTATGATATATGTTCAACATGAGTGCTTTTTGCAAGTCATTGATTGCTACATGTCTGAAATATCTTCTCTATGTCTGAAGTGTATTGGGCATGTGTGTTCTATGCGAATGCGCTGAACATGTATGATTCTTGCCTTGTATAAGTGTATGACTGAAGATGTATGTGATTCGTGTCTTTTGCTTTGGATACTGTGTTTATGTATTTCATGCCTTATATGTATTGTGTGTATCTATTAAAGTAAAAGATGTTTGGAATTGTGATTGCTTGAGGACAAGCAATCTTGGGTAGGGTGGACTGTCATGTCCCCGATTTTGTGTTGTTTAGAAACATAATTAAAATAATTAATCTTGTGATATCGCATAATTGTAATTGTCCAAGACAATATTACAATTATAAAATCATCATAAATGTTATTATGATATAATAAACATTAAAGTATACAAAATGAATATAAAATAATATTATAATTATTTAACAATTATGATTATTATAGAATACAAATAATACTAATAATGAATATATATATATATATATATATGTGTGTGTATACATCTTATATTTGATATTTGAATGTATATATTGAATATTACATATTACATTAATATATATAGATATAATAATAATAATTTAAAATAATTGACATTAAATAAATATTCAAGGCTAATATAAATGTTCGGATCTTATATTATTTTAAAATAATATAAGTAAACCAAATAATGGTGCGACCCCTCCCGAGTAGTCGCACCCTTTGGGAAAACTATTGAATACTTAAGGGGATAGCGTTTTGTTTACTCGGATCATCAGACAGAGATATTTGTAGCATTGTAATCACCTGCATGTTATCGCTTGATAAGGAAAAGAAACATTCCGGGAACTTTAAGCCTGTAACGCCGAGCAAGAAGAGGGAATTCCCCATTTACGGGCATAGATGGCCATTGAGTAATCAAGGAGAAGAAATCAATCAAAAAAAGGTAAGAAGCGAGAAATGTATACTCGGCGAAACAAATCACCATAGCATTGAATATTTAAAAGAGAACTGATGTAAAATAACGAGCAAGTGGAGAGGCACTTCATTTTTAATCTTGGACGAGTGTATAACATTTCCTTGATTGAAGCCGACGTTAGTATAAGATATTCATTATGGGATGAAGGAACCCACACTGAGGAACATTGGTAGTAGGAACAACGGAGCTAAGGAAACAAGGAGATTCACCCTGTATTCCCAGCGCCGTCCCTATTCTCCACTGACGTCCAAAGCAATCAACAGGAAGCTGTGGTAAGCAGGATAAACAAGCGGGAGATTCAGACTATGAACTCTACGGGATAGAGGAGAGTCGGGAAGCGAACGCATATCCTAATGGAGCCACAAATTACAAGATATCACACCATACACCCACCATCATCATGGGAGATGTACACCAACACCACCGGATGCAACCACCATGGCTGGAGAACGATAGACGCGCTGGAGTGGACCGATCAAGCTATTTAGCAAGAAGAGATTATTAGGGCCATTTGATAGATTAAAACGAATGTAATCAAAGGCATCAATTAGTTGAAGCTTGTAGGAGGGAAGGACATCGAATGGAGGAAAGAGTTGAAGAAAGTAACATTGAAGGATTAAATATGTACACCACCAACAGGTAAGGGGTGATGGTTGTTTATGCACCCATCGGTATAGAAAATTTGATAATATGACATCGATGACTGATATATATATATATAGTGATATAAGTAGAATATGCACCACTTACGTAATGTTAATGAAATAGAATATGCATAGATGCATTCTTATAGGAATAAAGATATAAATATTGAGTCATTTGGGAATGATGGTATATACCTAGTCAAGATAGAATATAAGTATTTATATGGTTGTGCCGACAATAACTCTATTATGATAAATGGTTTTTCTCTTTGAGATTTGATAGAAGTTAATAGCTACCCTTTGTATTTACGAAATTATATAGAAGGATCATTCTTATTTGATATTATCACTAAACTAATTGATCTTTAACGCTACCAATGTCTCTTTGAGAAACACGTTGAATGGAAGATATAGGTTTAGGTGTTTTCGTCAAAAAGGGGACCTTACAGGGAATGTCCCCAAAAGGCAGACAGCAGAAGAGAGAGACGGAGAGAGAGAGAGAGAAAGACAAAACCAAAGCCAAAAGATGAGGAACGGAGCAGAAATTAGGGGGTCCCCATTTTGAATGGGGTGATGTGTGAAAAGGTCACAACACTATCCCTTTCATTCTCCTTCTTTATCTTCATTATATCCTTACATATTTGCATCACTCCTCCCCATAGTTCTCTTTCTTCTTACATTCCCTTACCCTCTTCATATTTTCCTCTTCTTTGTATTGCTTCTCCCAACTCTCTTACCTCTCTTAATATCAAATTACTTGATCCTCATTTTTCTTGTCATTTCCTTTCTACTTACTCCTATATTCTTGAATAAATAATTTCTTCAATTTACATTAGTATTCTCTTTTCTTTAGCTTTATTCTAGATTCCTTTCACATTTCCCTACCTTCAAATGCTTTATTAGTCAATGCCTTCATTAATTAGGGGCCCTTACCACCCCAATATTTTTACCCCAACCCTTTCTTCCTTTCCCCTTTCATTTTCTTGATAATTACCTTCCCCCTCCCTTTCTTCCTAATCCTCCTCCATCCTTCCTCTTCCCTTCCAACCTCATATGCACTCCTTATCTTCCCTTTCATGGTTCTCCTGCTCTTCTCCCATATCATAAGGTTTACCATAATTCTTTCTTTGATTTTAAAAATATGAATTTTGTCTTCCCTTATTCTTTTATTTTATGTTTGAACTTGAAAAACATATAATGGTAAAGAAAACCCTAACTTACATGTACAACACTTTCTTTCATGTATCTATGATGTTTTTTTAATGAAGTGTTTCTTTCTCTCTTCCCTTTTACTTTGTACTTGGAAATGTGTTGTATACTTTTCATGATTTATATTTGTTTAGATTGTACATGTAGAATGGAGGCAAACACCTTCCCTCTTATTATGATATTGCTATCAGGATTCAACCGTGTAGTTTCGAGTCAAACTCATTGACCCATGTTTCATGAGTAGTGGTTCAACAAGAACCCATCTCTCATGATATCGAATGGTCCACTTAGCACTCATTGCTAGGTGATGCTCACATGCATCCTTTGCTCCACTCAGCAGCCAAGGAGTTTTCTCCAAGGTTAAGCCAAGGGATTACCCAAAAACCTTCAGCAAGTGTTGTGCCTTAGAACCATTCATTATAGAGCCCTTTAGCTCATCAATTGATAAGTAGGAGGCATCACCTAGATGCAATGAGTGCTAAGTGGACCATTCGATATCATGAGAGATGGGTTCTTGTTGAACCACTACTCATGAAACATGGGTCAATGAGTTTGACTCGAAACTACACGGTTGAATCCTGATAGCAATATCATAATTTGACACGCTGTGGAAAAATGCCTCCTACTTATCACCTTCCCTCTTCTCTCTTCCCTCTTACTTTTCTATTGAATTATTTTTTGGTCCTTTTATGGGTTGTCTTATTTGCACATAGTTTTGGTGTCTGTGGTATTGTAAAACTACTTAGGTGGTTATATATTGTGCCTATATATACTTGCACATACATTAGGATAAATCAAAACTTTGAAGTACATTATTGTATTGTAGAAAGTTTATTTGATGCATTAAGAAATAAGGTTATTGTGCTAGGTTTTTAACCCAAAAGTATTTTCTCATGTGGCATTTAGTGTATTGTGTGTATGATATTTTCAATTTTTTATAGACTAAATGCTATGTTAGTATTGCTTCTCTTTTATTAGTTTATCGAGTTTTTTATCTTCATTTACATAACGATGCACTTAAATTTTTTAATGAATGTGGTATATCTTTTACTTGTTATTTCATGACTTAATACAAGCGTCCATTCTTTGATTTCAAACTACTAGATATTCTCTCCCTCCCACACAAGAAAACTATTAATCTTTATCCCCCTATTTTTATACAACATAATTAGTTATGCACATAGGTAAGGGTCATAATGAACATACATGGACATTTCTAAACAAAAACAAGATCCTTCTTTTACACAATTTAAAACTCTAAACCTCCAACCTTCTCCTTCTAACATTTCCTTTCCCCTTCTAAAATTATTTTGTGCAAATATCCTCATCCCATTTCTTCATACCCTTCCTCTCAACTATAGTTATTGTTACAAGGTCTCCACCTTCGCATCCTCCTTTCTCAACCACTCTTTCTTCTTCCCTATTATTTTAGGTTAGGCTTCTCCTATATAGATTTCCCTACTGTAATTCACATGTTTGGAACTAGGTGTAATAGGAAGAACCTCTATCTATTCCTACTTCTCTTCCAACTACTTATCTCAATCTCCCTTCACTTAGTAATAATTATAAAATTCCAAGTACAATATGATCTTTTAATAATTATAAAATTCCCTATATAGATTTCCCTACTGTAATTCACATGTTTGGAACTAGGTGTAATAGGAAGAACCTCTATCTATTCCTACTTCTCTTCCAACTACTTATCTTAATCTCCCTTCACTTAGTAATAATTATAAAATTCCAAGTACAATATGATCTTTTAAAATAATTACAATCCACAAAATCCAAGATTTCTCTTTGGGACCTAGTCTAATTTTTTTCTTATTGAGATATGCTTCAACAAGCCTTGCAAAAAATCATTGTCCAACCTAACGATTGACCCACTGAAGTGGCCTCTATGCTCGATTCTATTCACAAGGATTCCCAAGACATTGCCTTTCATTATTTTGAACTTAAATCTTTGGTCATCTAAGAGAATTTACCTCTTTGATTGTAGTTGGCTATAAAATGATAAATAAAGTGAGCTCTTGTGGATAACAGTTCCAGCCTCCATATATGTAGCATGAATTTTCTACATAAAATTTAGATAGATATCTCAATTAAAAAAATAGGTGGTCACAATTAAAGGGTTTGAAAATATTGGTTAGGACCCTTCTAGTACTATCTCCATGTTTTTATTGCCCTTGTTACACTACTAACATTGTTTCATGTCCTATGTTGAAAGGTATCTTACAATATTATCCTCTATAAAAATGGATACATAGAATGAGGGTCATTTCTTCTACTCTTCATTGGTCATTAAAGTTCACTCATAACAACAAATCATATGTCACCTTGGTCATTGAGGAACCCTTTAATTAATATCAAGCTACAAAATCACGCATTTTTCTCTAATGCTCTAAAAAAGGGTCCTAACTCTTCTACTTCATCTTCTTGCAATACTACACTTCCCTCTTCCTCTTTTGTGCCTTCATCACCTCTTATTTCTCTCCCTAGGGATGATAGGGGTTCCTTAGAAATCACCCCCTCTTATGTAGGTGAGTATAATGTCAACACAATGAATTTAGCATTCCTTCTTTATATGTTTATACTCGTACTTTCAATCAACCTCATTATCTCATTACTTCTATGTTGCCAAATAATGATTGTGTGTATGGTAATGATTCTAATTTTATTAAATATGATGGAAATGATTATTGTTATTCCTTATCTTCACCAAAAAAATCTTTTGGATAGAATAAATAAGGTTATAAGTTCCAAGGTCTTGGTTGCAATGGATAGGGTATTACCAAACCCATTTAGTTGAATAGTTAGTTCACTATTGTAGATTTAGGATTCTACTCTCCACATGCAATCTAAGTCACCACTCACTTTTCTATAGAGGTTTGCATGGTCTCTATTTTTAGTTCACATCTTTCTCTTCTCTCCTTAAACTTCATTAATTATAATACATTTCTCCTAACTTGGATCTTTTCTCTACCAAGGAGGAGGTGGCCAAATTTTTTGGAGTTTATTTTGATACCCCTTCTTTCCATCATGATCAAGGATTCCCATACTAGCTCCACAAACATATATTTTAGGTAATCCATTCTTCTAGATTTTAAGCATATAATTACACAAGAACTTCATCATTGCTTACCAACTCAACCTTTTATTGAGAATCGTACTTCCTTGTTATGGGTTATGTTGGGTCTCAAAAATATTGCTCCACTTCTTAGAGAAAAATTTTACTCACAAGGCAAGGGTTGTCATCATGCAAGTGAAATAAGCTCATCAATAGATTGTGGATGGTTTAAGGACAACTCTACGAGAGTGGGCTATGTTTCTTACACTTCAATCTCATCTTAAACTCAAGAAGGTGTTCCTAGGGGCATTCCTTAACAAACATTGAAATCAAACAAAATGGACAACCAAAACAACTACGACCAAACCCAAATGTAATCATAACCTCAAATATTGTCATTAGGTTAAGACAAATTGGTTGCATATGACTCTCATGTAGTTGATAAAAATGTACAATCATAACCCACATGAAATGCATTCATTTGAGGCTCACTGAAGATAGATACCTGGTGTGAGACCCCATCTTCTATGACCCTATTGAGTCTATGCGTTTTGATGATTCTTGTCCAACATTCCATGTGCCCCCATGTTGGATGTTATTCCTGAGTTAGAAGTGATGGTTGTTCGCTTGTCGGATTTTAGATGAGGTTAACTGGAACATTTTACCTATTCAATGGGTGTTATGATTTCTCTATGATAACCAGATGTGTTCTTTTGTTTGATTATGCACATGTGTGTTGAACGAGATGTTCAGCCATGATGCATTAAAGATTATCTAATTTCTAGTTTTGGCGCTATGTATATCAGATTTATTAAGTTATAAGGATTATTGGTGACTAGTAACTAGCTTACTTATGGATGATATATTATATGATTGATTATTCAGTTCATGTGCTATCCTTCGGTGGGATCTTTTTGGTGAATCTAGATATATTATGGATGATTATGAGACTCGATATTTTGTTGGTGCATATTCATTTACTGGGGATGGTATTTGACATGATATTAGATTTCATGATTGATGATTAGACTGGTGCATATTCTGGAGGGTATTGATATAATTGTGGATGTTATGTTTTATATTATTCATGTGATAATCTTTGATATAGTCATTGTAATTAATGCATTTGCGAAATGATGTACTGTATAAGTTACCTTATGATTGATTAGTTGATTTATGATGATATGTGGTTATGATGGTTTTATGCTGGTACATATATTATACTATGCTGACACCTTTTTGTTGAGTGTACAGGAATTTAAATGCTGATGGAATCAATGGGAACACTTAGCCACTTTGTGTTGTCTTGTGTAATATAGGACCTTGGTGTGGGATCCTATGGTTTATTGGTCATTATGTTGGGTTATGTGATTTTTAAGTGTTATGTGTTATGTGGATTATGCTTTGTGCAAGTTTTGATTTACAAGTTTTTGAAACGAATTTTAAATGTGTTTTCAAGAGGTCTAGGGTGTGTTTTATGTGCTAAAAGTTAGCCTAGGACCTAGATGTATAAGTTGAAAGGTTATTTTTGTTATTTGTGATCTTATAAAAAGTGTTTAAACCCTCCTTTTACCCCCACTCATAAAATGGCGAAAAAGTGAGGGTGGTTGGGTGGTTATGTTGGTTATGGGAGGAAGTTTTCTCCCCTCCTCTTTAAAACTTTGTCCTCATAGAGAGGAGAAGGTTACATTGCTCATTTTTGTGTTTTGGAATTTTGTGTTTTTTGTTTCAAAGTTCTTGAGAGGGAAAAGGCTTGGAGGAGGGTATATATCCAAGAGATTCTCACATTGTTGGGATAATAATGATTTGAGGTATTTTTCTTCTTAGATGTTATACAATAATGTGAAAAACTTGTTTTATGAAGTTTTGATTTGAGGGTTTTTTTGATGTGATATTTTTTTGTTGTATGTTTTGTGTTGTCCCTTTTCTTGTGTGCTTTTTAAGGGACTTGACCCCCTCTTGTGAAGAGGAGTCTTTGGTCCTCCATATGCAAGGGTTCGAGTGGGTGTAGCTCCCACACATAGGGGCATTTCATTATTTGAGATATGAGTATCCCTTGCGGGTAATGGCCATTACCAGGGTATGAGTGCCCTTACTTATTGGGATATGAGTATCCCATTTTATCATATACTGATTGGTTTTTTTTTGGAGGAATAAGGGTGTTGAGGTGGAGGATGATGTGGTGTTGATGTGGTGTTGTGGTGTTGATGAGGTGTTTGATGTGGAGCTTGATGTGGAGATTTGACTATGGTGTTTATGTACATGTTTCCCCATTTCAAGTTGAGCCCTTACTCCCCTTAAGTGGTTTTCCCTTGTGGCAAACCAATCTGCTAGATATGTGTTTTATATATTTGGGAAGGGTTTGATGTAAAGATTTGTTATGTGAGGTATCTTGTATTAAAAGTGTTTATGTCTTGTATTGAAGTTTGTCCATGTGGCTAAGTGATTGCCCCATGTTCGGGGGTGGGTTGGCACACAACCCTACGATTGGGTAGAGAGCCCATTGGCATCTTGTTGTTTTTCCATTTTTGTTCCTTTCACATCTCTTCGAGGGAGTCTTTGAATATGTGCAAGTCTCTTGGAAAGAAAAGAATGTTGTATTGGAATCAAGAGAAGATGTTCTTGTTTGGTCTTGTTTTTGCATTTCAAGGTTCTTGAATCCTTCCAAGAGTTATAATTCATTTATTTGGAAAAGAAAATGAGGTTGGCAAATGATGTTATTAATGGTATTTCAAAATGATTTATTAAGTTGTGTTTTCATAAAATAAAAATAAAAATAAAATATATGAGTGAGGAATTATTGCATTATACTTTATTGTTAAATTTGTTTATGTCCTTGCATTTAGTTGAAAAAAAAACTTGAGATTGTCAATCTGGAGTATTGCTTTAATCTATGTTAAAAAAAAGGGAGATATTTATGAGGTATTTTATGCTGAAGTACGAGGTTAAGAAAATTAAAGTTAGCTATGTTATTAAATCATATGTGAATACAAAATGAAACTTATTCTTGCATAGTATTTGGAAAGTAAGAAGTAAGCAAAATTGCAAGGCATATATTGCAGATCTGTTTATTAATTTAAAGGTTAAGCATTTTAAATTTCAAGACTTGCTTGTATCTTAAGTGAAAAAGCTTATTTCATTGTGTCAGTAGATTTGAAATGTTTAGTGTAAAGATTTCTGGATTGTAACTGTGTGTAATCTCCTTCCTTAACCCCCCACCTATTTAACTTTCCAAGTCTGCTTCTATTTTTTCACTCTCTTACTCTCTTTGCTCAGCATCCTGATGATGGATCATGGAGTATGATCCGAAACATTGATGCAAAAAAGATTACACACAGTTACAATCCAGAAATCTTTACACTAAATGATCATGGACTGTGGAAACCTTATGCTATTAATAGATTTGAAATGTAACAATTGCAAATGAGTCTGCAAATGTTTTTCCTTACAAAAAAAAAATCAAACAC
Organism: Sequoia sempervirens; assembly: GCA_007258455.2. Classification (NCBI taxonomy): domain Eukaryota; kingdom Viridiplantae; phylum Streptophyta; class Pinopsida; order Cupressales; family Cupressaceae; genus Sequoia; species Sequoia sempervirens. Next base: position 19,531 of record VDFB02328408.1, read on the forward strand.
AGTATAATGTGCCACTGTATGGAAGAAACAAATTAGCAAAACAGATTATTGAATGAACTCTTAAAGAATTCGCACACAATACCAATGATAGGTGTAGAAATTTTAAAAGCAAATGTAATTGCCCAAGTCGCGCCATACTCTGTTCGTTGAAGGGTGTTGCTTTGCCCTGAGTTATCTGCATTATTCAAAGCAAATGCTATTGGGAGGTGTAAGGTTATCAAGCAACTGCAATTGGCTGATGTAAAAACTGCGCCCTTCCCCTCTAAGATCACGCTGCCTTTCAAACTCCTTTCTTGGAATGAATGATAGCAGATTTTGGGTGTGAATGTCTCGGCATAGTCAGGGTGTCACCCCTCATCACCTTCTGATAATCTGCCTTAAGAGTTTCTCTCAGCAATATTGAGTAGTAACTAGGAAAATTACAATTGAACTGGAAGGGTAGTTGTGCGCGGTGCTAGGCAATTCGACTTATCAAAGTGATTTACTTGTCTTAGAAGTTTGTATACAATTGTAGTTTTGCATTAAGATTAATGGATAGTTAAAGAGCTAACGACTTGCTTGCTTTGGCTCCATTTTTTTTATTGGTATAAAAGTTTTTATTAAAAAAGGAAAAATTACAAATGAAAACAACTACAGAGCAAGAAAAATAGGAGATTGCTGGAAGCAAAAAGCCCTTCAATAAAAACTGTCTCCTATTGATAAAAAGACCAATGTATGGCTCTGTTTTGAACTCAGGAATCTAGACAAATATACATAGCAGCAGATAAACAAAACCCTTCAAATCCTGTAGCGAGCATGAGTCTCCAGTTCTCGAGGTTGACTTGGTTGGTATACAGCAGCCTTCTATTTCTCAACGAGCTAGTGGGTCTGAATTCATGCTACGATGAGTTGAAATATTTTGAACCAGCCATAATGAATGTACTCCCTAGCCTTTCACATGCTCTGCCCATTGTATGCATCTATAATAGATTATGATACTGAGGGGGACCCAACATCTCTCTTTTTTGCAGTTGTGATAGTTGTCTCGTGTATTACCTTGACACCATATACTTAAGACTGCCCAAGTTTTTCCATTGCCATCCTGCAAGAAAAGTTGCTTAATGTAGATGGTAATGGTAAGAAAAAATCAAATTTTGAGTGTAACGTGAGCCTTCTGCTTGAAAAGTAACAGGGATAAATCTCTTAACAGTCTATGAATTGTTCAAATAACAATATTGACGAATACAAAAACCAAGGATGTGAACAGTAGGTAAATCTTCAGAGCATCCAATTCACTGCCATTACTTCCAATGATCCCATTGTTAGGATCCACTGTCATAGCATATATTGTGGAAAACAATGATGAGGACAACACCTTCTCCATGACCACTCACCACAGTACATAGTGCAACCAACTACAAGGGGGTGGGTAAAATCCACTACAGCAAGTGAAACTATTGCATTCATATTCAACCTCCTCCAGGTTCATACAAAAACTCCAGCCCAGTAGCCTTCAGAACAAAGGATATCCTTCTCTACCCAAGTAAAGAGTAAACATACCTCTTACAAGAAAGGTGTTAACCTCGAGGTCTAACGGGGACCCAGAGCTACATCCAAAACCAAAAGTTTTTTCCTCAAACGTATTGAACTGCAATTAGAGAACACTCAAAAGGGACTTGAGATCCTGATTGCTTTGGGTGGCAGATTGCAAGAGGGTGAGATGACAAGAGAGGCTTGTACAAATCAAGTTTTTCATTTGGACAGTATAGAATGTGAGAGAGAAGTCGATGAACAACGAAATTTTCAGATGTGCTTTAAGACAATGTGTTTGAAGGTCTGAGTCAGAACATTATATTGGAAGGAGAGGCCAAGAAGCGTTGCTTTCCAAGACCACACCTTCGGACATAGAGCCGAAAGATTAGAGAAGAGATGCTTCCATAGACGTTGTACATGAGGACAAGACCATAAAGCATGTTTAATCGTCTCTTTTTTAGCACAGAAAGGGCAAGATAAGGATAGGGAGATGAAGGAAAGACATTCGCCACAAAATTTTCCAAGCTGTCAATTGGGCTCCATTTGATGAGTTCCCTTATTCATTTTAAACAATTGACTTCAAAACTACTCGCGGGAAGGAACTGGCCAATCTTTAATGAATTAACAAGAATGGTTAAGCTGCTTGCATCATGTAAAATTTGATTGGTTTGCTTACCCGTGAAATGTTCTAAATTCTTTAAGAAAAGTATCGTATGAGAATAGAAACGTGGTAAACTTTGGTTTTTTTTAGGTAATCGACCCAAATAGGCTCTAAAAGGATGAATAAATGCAAACAATAAAATGGTCTTGGAAAACTGCTCTTCTTGGTGCCTCTAAATCCCTTGATACACTCTCTCACACTTGCAGGAATGTGATATTAAATTTCGTTTGGAAAATGCGTTGTCTTGTTGTTTTTTTCCAACACCATCCACCCGTTCCAAATTGAATTCCAAATGATTTGTGCCAATCTATCCCTTCATCTTGAGATCTTACTGAATGCATGGGCCAATATCTCTCTTGCACAGAAAAACAGGATCTTATACTTCAGCTGCATAGTATTTTCAACCATGGATGATCAGTGCACTATGAAGGTGGATCAGGAATCAGCTTCAGAAGGAGTCCATAGAATGCTACAGTTTTTTAAATAAAATTGTTTTTTTGAGGGGATGCTTCAATGCCAAAGTGATGTTGATTACAAGTTATATGTTTTCCTGCCAGTGGATGTTTTTCATGGCTCTGAGCTACACTGCTCGTGTCTGGTTTTGTATGCCAGCATATTGTATGCCAACACAGTTAGGGCAGCTTGAGTTATTTGGTTATATCAGACCTATTTTGCTCTTTCTTGCTGCCTACATGCATAATTTGAACCTGTACTAATGGTCATGAATTCATGTTCTATGTGTATGGCTCTTTATGAGGTTTTTGTATTTACAGTTAATGTTGTTTTAACTCTCTTCTTTTTGTTGTAGCTTCCTGCTAGAGCCTTGTTATTTTTTGTATTTAATTCTGTATTTGAAGCTTATTCAATAAAAATAAATAAAAAAATGATCATTTATACATGTTAATTGTTCAAAGATATTAATCAACAAAACTTGGGAAGGAAACTATCTACAAGCAATGTAATATAATCATTTGTAAAGAGAAATGTTACAATATTTGTTTAAAAAGATCTTTTATATGCGGCATCAAATAGGTTAGAATTCTATGGCCAAGTCAAAATAATAATAAATAAATAAAACCATCATTTTAGTAAATAAAATTTGTCAGTCCACATTCTAAGTTTAGGGTGTCAAATAGTGAATGAATTAAATTAAGAATTTAATAATTGGATTATTTTTTCGTACAATAGATATGTAAAATTAAATAAAGTATTTAATATAAAAATAACCACTTAAATTTAAATTGAAAATTTATCTTAATGGGTGAACATTAGTCTTAAAAGAAATTTAATAGTATTTCCAATATTTTAAAGAGGAGGTAAAACTTGGATTTCATTATGAATCTTGAACCCATTGTGAGGTTAACTCAAATGAGAATGGCTAAATATAACCAATGGATAGACTTTTTGTTTATCACTTAATTCTTAGTTTTGAGGCAATACTAATGCTAAGTTGAGGTGTTGGAATAGAAATGCTTTGTTATTAGTATTATAATGTTGGAGTTAACTTTTAATTGTATTTCTCACTTGAAGGTTGAGTAATATTTCTTATTTAACATTGTTTTGCTTATCTCAATAATTAAGTCTTATTTTGCAATGTTATGTTCCTAGAAGAACGGATTGTGGTTTGGAAAGATGGTGTTCGTAGTTCTTTAATCTAAAGGAATAAACTCTGCCTAGTTAAAACGATGAGATGATATCTCAAACATGATGTCATCAATTTTAAATTAACTTTAGAACTCATGTTTGTATTAGTAGTGGTGGCAAGTTGAAAAATTTTGGTAGTTGTGTTTGTTTAAAGCTAGGAAAATTTTAGGGCATGACACCTGGTTATATCATGAAGTTATGTATGCACAGAAGGACTAACTCTATTCCTATACTATTGATTTGTGTTGTTTTATGGATGATTTGAGATTGGTCAGGTGGAATAGAGACCGGTGCCTCTCCAATGGGTTGTAGAGTCATGGGTAATAGGAAAGAAAACCATGAAATGAAACATAGAATAATTGATCTAGGAACATATGCAATCAAAGCACAAACATTATATAGAGAGCATACTTAATAATCCAAACTGAACTGCATAAATCCATATGTAACAAACAAATGACTATTACAAAGCTTGTAATACATTAGATTAACAAATTTTCATTACATTTCTGCCAACAAATGTGGCAAGGAAAAACCTTCACAACTGTCAAATATTTTCCAAGAGAAATACAAACAGCAATGGAGACATTCATTGTATAACATTTGTACATGTATTTTACTCTTCGCATGCTCCATGAATTCATAGCCTTTATGCAATTGGACTGAGTGTGAGTTGAAATCTTAGACAATCCTCAACACCTGCATCACCTCCAGTAGCCACCAAAAGAACCAACCCCCTTCAAAGAGACATAAAAAAATGTTACATATATCACAAGGGAGAAACCCTAGAAATTTTTTCACTGTTCATTATTCAAAATTCATGGCCCAAGTTGAATCCCACCCAAAATGGGTGCTTCAGATGGAAGGGAATGATCTGCAATAACTTTAGCGGTTGTGTAAAGCAACACCATTAATGTTGGTAGGTGGAGAGGGTGGATAGAGACGCGTGTAGCCTTCATGTGCTACAAAAAAACATTGCAGGCACTATTCATCCTTTGTTGGCACTTTCACCATCAACAAGAACCTCCACCAAATGCATGCAACTTTTCCTCATCCTTCCCCTCAATGATTTCATGGTGAGCATTAAAATTATCAAACCCTTAACAAAGCATAGGGCAGCCATCAAGGGTTGGGAAAATTGTCTGTCTAAAGAAAGGAGCAACATTAAAACTGTTTAACCCTCGCCACACACTCTATTGGGTGTCAGGCCTCAGGCCTGTTGCATGCCTTCTCCCATTTTTTGCCTTGGAATTCACCTTTTTTGTTCACTTTGGCTTATCAAGGATGTAGTAGGAACCACAAACCCATTGGGGGTTCCTAAGGTTCCCAATACACTAGGAACCATCAACAACCACCTTCCCCCTTTGACTTAGCCAATCTTCTGATTTCTTATTTTGGTTAATTGATTGAAGCATAGGGAAGGGAACACCCAACAAACAACACATTATGACATGATAACCCTTACAAACTTCTCATATCGGTTATTGATGAGGGATCGTAAACTAGGCATACAAAAGGGAAGGTATTCAAGCCAAAACTTGGGCATGACATGAGTCGTCCCAACAGGTTCCATGATTATGTCTATATGGATCCTAATTACATAGACAAGACCCTCAAAATAAGTGAGTTCCCCTCTCTCTTTTGAATATCAAATTTATTCTAAAAAAAAGTCAAGATTTTCTTCATCTCTTTAGTTGGACTATGATGAAATGCCTAATTGACGACAAATTTATGGTGTAAACATTGTTCTTTACCCTTAAGTTAAACTAGAAAAATAAAATATTTGAAAAGTGCAACCTAAAGTTGATTTATTGGTTAAAGTTGAAATTAATAAAACTAATTGGAGATTATGCTTCTATTTGTAACTATGTAGTAGCTTTAATGGAAAATGTTACTGCATAGTTGCAACCAAAATCATACTCTCCAACTATCATGGACTATGGAAATGCTATGTATCTCATCAAGAAACTACCCAAAGCAAGGTTTATTATTTGATTTACTATTCCCCTTAGATATAGAAGAGTGGTCCCGTGGCTAAGTCAGATGGTTACATTATTATCTATACCAACTTCCATGATCTTAATAAAGCTTCCCCTAGATATGGTTTCTCTCTCCTTTTCATAGATATTATTGTGGACTCTATCCTCATCTATGAGCTTTTCTCTTTCATGGATAGTTTCTTTATTTATAATTAGATTCTTATTATCCCTCAAACCAACATAAATCTACTTTCACTACACCTTGGGGTACTTTGTGTTATGTTGTAATGCCCTTCAATCTCAAAAATTATAGTGCCACCTATCATCATGCTATGTCTCTTATTTCCACAATGTTATGCACTTTCTTCTTAAGACTATGATTGCAACATTCTTGCTAAATCTACCATCTATTTTAACCATGTGCATGACTTACATATTATCTTTGACTACCTTAGGTAACATAATATGCATTTGAATCCTAATAAGTATGTTTTTGGGTCAATAGTTTCAAGCTCCTTTTCTGCATTGTCCTTTATCATGGAACTAAGGTCAATACTAAAAATACTGACACTATTCTCAATATCCCTCTCAAAAATATTTCTCAACTTTGTATCTCCAAGTTAAAATTTAGGCTATTCATCACTTTGTGGCTCAATTACTAACTACACTCTTCTTTTCAAACATATTTGAAATAAATACTTTATGATTGTGTTGAATGAGGAATGCCAACAAGCTTTTGATGCTATTAAAGCTTATTATTTGTATCATCTAGTCTTAATGCCTATAGATTCATAATTTTACTCTTCTTATTTACACTTCCATTATAGATACTACAACTGGGGCCATACTTGCACATCATGATGATGATGATAAAGATCATGCAACATATCACATCAGTCACATGTTATCTATGAAACTCCTCACACCTCTTAAAAAAAATGTTTAGCTAACATCTATGCTTCTCACAATTTAAGGTGTTTTACACTCCATGCTAAAAATAATGTTATCATAAAAAATTACCCTCTTAAATGCAAGCTTGATAATATCATCTTTTAGAACATGCAACTTGATGGGCCATGCTCTCGTAAAGTTTGACATTACATCTATTTCTCAAAAATCTATTAAAGGACAAACAATTAGAGTATAAAGGTAACTACCTAATTAATTAGTTGATTATTAGGTACCTTTATACACTAGCATACTTAAGCTTACTTAGGTCATGTGTTTTGTTGTCTCTAGTCATAGGCTTAGGACACATGTCATGATCTAATATAATCCTCACCTAGGCTTTCATTATCATTTATCAAGGGTAGTTCATTTATTTTATTATTCATTCATGTTTTTTGGATCAATAGAACTCTTAGGCTTTCATGGAAAATCTATTATTTGTTTCTCTTTTGTGATAGGTTTTTTATTGCAAATGATCTCTAAGAGTTGTAGGGTTGAAGAATCAACTCCAACATAGTATTAGAGCACCATACCTGCAATTCCCTAACCTTTTTTTGAGATATTTAGCATTGAGACTTCAAATAGTACATCCTAGAGCAAACTGGACCTCACCATTGTGTCTAGAATGTCCAAAAACTCACAAATCATTAATCTGGATGTTGAAATATGAGCAAGGGAAATTAAGGCAATTTTTTTTGGGTCATTGAAATATATGCAAGAAAATTATATATAGTTGTATAGAATTTGTACAGATCCATACAATTTGATACATACGATCACTATTATTAGAGTTGCGCCAACACAATCTATATGATAAAATTGCATTTTTCTACATTTTACGTTGTGTTTTTAGTTTCTAGTGACCTTTTGTGATTTGATGAATTTTTGCAATCCCAGTGATTTTTATCAATTCTAGTAGGGTTTTTAGGTTTCTAGTTGTCGGTGTTATTTTTTTCAGTCATTGCCATTTTTTGGCAATGGAGGTTTTACAACCATGGTCCTTTAGTGACTATGGGCTATTTACTTTAACCCCTGTGTTGGAAAAAAAATCACCACCCTTTATCAAACCAATTCACTGCCTTTTTGTTGCATCATTGTCACCACCTTGACCCAATCATCACTTAGGTTGAGCGTTGCCCAATATTTGTTATCCCATTGTTGGATCACTGCTAAGATGAGTGGTGTTGCTAACTCGCCACCAGGCCATCAACCTCCCTTTACCTTGCCCAAAAGAGTCATTATTTTCTTTTTGTTATAACTTGGGCATATGGACTCAAATTTTGGTAAATAAGATATCAAAAAGTTGGTTCCAAGCACTTTTCAACAGTGTTGGTAATTTTTCTAGATTTTTCTATTGGTGATTTTTGTTGCTTGTTGAAGTCATATCTACTATTTTTTCTTTTAGGCTCATAAATTTTGGCTCGTATCTCTATTTTCCACAATACTTGTGGTTTTGGAAAGCTAGTTCAATGCTAAACATAGTTCTTAGACCAAATTTTCTATATTTTTTTTATCCACTTTTATAGAGATCAATTATGAAGTGAACTCTTTCCTTTTTACTTTTCAGTTGTCAAATTTGCAAAAGGATTTTATTTTTCTTGTTGTGGGGGGGAAATTTTTTATCCTAGAGTCTTATAAGAATTAGAAAACACTTAAAACTAGCATTTAGTCACTTTGCAAAACTCAAACACAAACATACACATGGCAGAAACCTCTTCTATTAAGCACCTTACACCACATAATTATCACACCTAGAAACCTCAAATGAAAAAATTGCTCATGTCCAAGGGATTATTGTCTACGTTATATGATGTCATGCCTAAGTTCACTTAAGAATATGAGATATTCTCCTAAGAAAATATGGACGAAGTCATGGGTCTTATTGTGCACTTCATGTTTGAGACATCATATTATTTCACATAGAGTCTTATAGGACTCCTCAGCAGATGTGGGATAAGTACATGGAATTTTTTAGTATAATCAATGAGTTCCAAGCATTACAGATTGACGTAGAGTTGATTAAGCTCAAACCTGATTCATTCCCCTCTGTTGAGGAATTTTTGGTAAAATTCAAGTCATTGAGATCACTTTTACAAGGTTGTGGAAAGGACAAAGATGACAAGGAATGTATCTTTTATCTTGTATAAACTTTGAGTACCCTTTCAAGTGTTATCTTATACCTTCTATTCCACTATGAATGTATTAGGAGATACATTCAATTTTCCTTCATTTGAGGTCTTTTGTGATTTATTGACATGATAAAAAGATAAGTTGACACAATTAGAGTCACTTTCTAGTTTCAAGAATCATTTATTGGTCATCTAATCATCCAAGATAAATGTAAGAATACATAGCAACCCAAGATAAAATCTATACTAAGCAGTGAGAGTTCCTCTAAACTTAAGTAGAAGTCAAATTAGAAATGCCAATCCACACCTAAAAATTACAAAACTTCTAAGCATGATGATTCTACCTCTAAGGCGAAGAAGAAATTATATTAGGAGATCCTTGTATTTTTTGTGGAAACAAAGGATGTGCAATTACCAAACATTAAAAGAGATTAAAGGAATTATAGGGGGTCATGCAATAGCACACCATTTCACCCTCTAAGTCCTCTTCAACTAGAACAAGCAAAGTTCATGCACTTTCAACACAAGATTTATCTTTAGCACAAAGTTGGATTTTAGACTCTAGATCCTCGCATTATATGACTCATTCATCTAACCTACTGATTAATTCTCTTTTTGATAGTAATACTTCTCATATTGTAGTGGGTAACTCTTCACATATTTTAGTGTTGGGGTCAAGGGCTATATAGATTACTTATGGTTACATCAAGGGTTTTCTCCTTATTCTTGATATTTTTACAAATCTTCTCTTTATTTACCAAATTTTTCACACTAGGGGATAAGAAAATTGTTTTTTTGCCCAATGATGTTTTCATTCATGATCTCCATCATTCAAAGATAGTTGTTGCTTTATGTAGATCTTATCATGAGTCTAAATTGTACAAGTTCCATGCTTTTGAGTGATCCAATGCTTCATCACAATTTTCCCATGTAGATTCTTTGAGTAAACTTTGTCATGAACATTTTGTTTATGTCAACTACAAATATCTATGATAGTTGAGTACACAAGAGATGGTACTTGATCTTCCTAAGGTTTCATGAACAAAGGGTGTTTTTCAAGGTTGTGTTCTTGAACATCATCAAGAGCACTTTCTAAGGGAAAGTCCCATCGTGCTTCTACCAAATTTTAGTTGGTATATAGACCTTATTTCCTTCCCTCTTCCTTTTTCAAGAGCCAATTACATTCTTACCTTCATTGATGACTACTCTAGTTACACATGGGTGTACTTTCTCAAGTACAAGAATGATGTCTTCCCCACTTTTAGGATATTCATGGTGTTCATGGAGAAGTAATTGGGTTCTTCTATTTGGTAGCTTCACACAAATAATATGGAGGACTATGTGAACCATGAATTTTAGGACTAATGCGATGAGCATAACATTCATCGTCATTTTTTATTCCTTATACTCAATAGAATGTTATTGTTGAACACCAGAACAAATCACTTTGGGAGATGGCCAATTTTATGTTTTATTCTCGATCTATAGATCCATCCTATTGGGTTGAAGAAATCAATTGTGCTAATTATATTCAAAACCACATTCCCCACAAGGTAGCTCCACATATCACACCAAAGGAGGCTCGATCCAATATCAAGCCTAATGTTTCCTTCATTAGGGTATTTGGTTATTACACCCCAATTATGTAATTAATATTTACTATTACTATGTATGGTAAAATGTGAATGTAATGTGAATTCTGAGGATGAATAAATTGTACTTGCACTTTGTTATCAATGAATTGTGAATGAATGTTATCTCATTTAATATTTTGTGAATTAATGCATATATGTGATTGGATGGATAATAGTTAATATTCTAACATTGAAGATGTATTATGTGTAATACATATTTTGTTGAATAGTTGACTACCTTGGGCATATGACTACCTGAAGTTTGAGGTCTTGAGGAGGATAGGCAACACATGGAGATGGATGAGCCTCAACCGGATGTTGCTGAAGAGGAAGTTCATGAAGTAGAAGCAACGGAAGAGTAGCTACTTGTTGTCTGTAGTGCTCAGCAAGATGTTCCAAATTGTCTCACAAGTGCAATAAGAAGAGATCAGGAGGATGACACCGACCCAGCAATAGAGATGGAAGAGCTCCTTAATAGAATAAGCGGGTCACCTAAGAGGAAAAGAGCCAGAAAGTACTCCAGGATGGAGACAGATGAGTCTGGTTCTCGCACTCTTCATGTTGCGGTTCTGAGGGAAGAATGTGATCTGGATGAAGCAATGCCTGAAAATTACACGATCACTACAGTTGAATTGGGGCGCCCTACTGGAGCACAAGTGATTGAGGAAGTTGAAAACTCCTTCCAGGCATTGAAGGATAGACTGCTTCGAAAGGGAGAAAAATACAACAGGCTGAAAAGGGAGCATAAGGCGTTAATTGGGTATGTGCAACATCTAGCACGTCCATGTGCTCAAGAGAACCCAACAGTGGATCTTCCAACCGAGCTTCCACGAGAATCAATTAGCGGGCTCGAGGAGATGAAGAAGGCAATTCAGGAGGGAGACAAGTGGATTGGCAGTGTTCCTGCTGAGGCTGAAAGATTCATTGAGGATCTTGTCTCCTCTTTCCAACATGCTTCCAGCATCCTCTCCCGTATGGAGAACATTGAACAGGCATGGAGTGATACATTTTTCAAGACAAGACTATTCCACGCCTAGCTGCTCTGATGCATATGCCAGTGCAGACTTTGATTGAAGGAGGGGTAATTCAAGCTGGAGATAGATATGATTTTCCCGGCTGGTATTCCGCAGCATTCACCGGCCGAGATTTCTTTGACACGGCAAGGACAGAGTCAGTTAAGATCAGGAAGGCCATGGGAAACATTCAGGAGGGCATATTCAACACACTGGAGGCACTGTTCACAAAACGGCTAATTCCGGAGGAGGTGACAGTGGATGGTTTGAAGGACAGATTGCACCCGTTCTTCTCTGAGATGAGAGTATTTGCTCAAGTTTACTTTGAGAATATCTCCACGTTCTCCGCTATTATTCAGAGCACGCAGGAATCCATCGAGGCCTGGAGAAAATCTTGTATCCGGCAGGAGCAAACAATTGCCATCCTCGAGTATCAGCTTAATCTTACCCCAGCCATTTCTGAGCAGGAGGTTGATGCAATGCTGGCCCGGTTTGTTGCTTTCACAGTCAGAGAGAAGAACAATGGGAACAGGATCTTGGACGAGAATCTTCTAGAAGGGTAGTGGGCATTAATTGCCCATGGTGGTCAAAGGAGGAATCTGCCATTTTTGTGCTCATTAATTTCACCACTCCACCTTCTAGCGGTTACTAGGGCAGAATCTGGTTTAGGGCATGTGTGGCTCGATCTGAGTCGTCCATTGTAATTTAATTTGGACCGTCCATTGAGATTGGCCAGCTATATAAAGGGGACTCCCCCTCATTTGTACACTATTAGATTAGAGATTAGAGAATAGAGCAGAGAGACTAATAGTATAGTTGAGATAGCTTAGCATAGCATAGTTTGAAGGAGAAGGAAATTTTTCCCTTGAGAACTTTGTAAGAAGTTGTTGTGAAAACTATCATAATAAAAAGAGTTTTCATTGATGATGATTTCGTCTTTTGTTATGAGCAGCTAGCAAGATTTCTTCATCTTTTTATTTCAAGTAGGACTTAAAGTAGAGTAATTTTCATTTTCATGCAAGTAGTTGATTGTGGATTGTGGTGTTTGATTAAAGCAGCTTCGTCTAATCCATACCACTAGCAAGCTTACTGATGGTAAGTTTGCCTTGTGTGGTCAACTGGAATACTTTTCAAACTTAACTTCGATTACGATTCATGTGTTTGTATGCGTCGTCTTGATGGTATTTACATGTTGAATTGTAATTTGAATACCTTTCACTGCTCCCTTGAAGATTGCACCGACTTTGTTGAAGTTGTCCAACACGAGGCAAGGAAAAGTCCGGTTGAAGTTTGCTGAAGTCAAGCCCCGCACATCTTGCACTTAGACTAGTTCATAAATCTTCTGAACCCTGCACTTATTTAATTTCCGCACATTCCTGGTTAGTATTGGAAACACGCACCTCATTGCCAAATCATCTGTATTGCACGAAAATCCCCTTCCCTCATTAATCTGCTGTCAGATGCTAACTTCTGAACAATTGTGTAAGTCCCCTCATGAAAACAGCAAATCACAACGAACCAACTAAGTGTATTCCATTGCATTGAAGGAACCTTGGAGTTGAACGTACGATCTCTCTCGCAATCTTAGCGTACGAAATACTTTGATCAAGAGAGAATGGAGTAACCGTTGGATACTTTATTCTGCTGTTTGGTGTTGGTCACAAAAATCACATCAACACTTTTGTTGGAAGATGAATTACTCTAAGAGGGCGGGGTGAATCAGAGTAATGTACAATTTTTCAAACTTTTAACTTCATGAGCAAATCAAACAATAACCTTGAGACAACTTTATGAAGCCTCTTAAATTGCAAAGTGAACTCTAACACATCAAGAACTTTTAGCAAAATGACAAATTGATAAAAGACTTACATAACAATGTCAAAGCATGATATTGATTGTTCATGTAAACTTGATTGAACAATTCCTTTTAATGCTTTATTTCCACAAGACTTCATGTAAATATTGAACACTCTTATAACAGAATAAAATGCTTAGTCAAGTATCAGAGCATTGCATGAATTGTATTGACAAATGACAAAATGAAAAATCTTAAGCACAGGGGCTGAAACACAAATGCACAGAATTCACTACATAACAAATTATTTTCCTGAGTGGAAAAACCCTCATGGGGTATAAAAAACCACTTGTAAAATGTTCCTTTTATTCATTCAAAGAGCACCAACTCTATAACAATGGTGGAGCACCAACTCAACACCAAAAATTTTGAAACACCAACTCCTTTACAGATTTAGGAACACCCATTCCAACGAGCACCAACCCCTTTTAACACATAACAGTGATAGCATCCTATCAGAACTCTAGAAGTGCAGATTTTACAACTCTAGAATTACAATAGAAAACTATGAAAGATTTTCAATAAGCCCATTGAAGAATGTTGTATATCAACATCTTCTCAAATAATAAACAGATCTTCAATACAGAACAATTTTTTGTTTCACTTAAAGAGTACTCGTAAAAATCTCTTCTTCCCTTCACCGATACAACAAAAACTTCTTAAATAAAAAATGCATAAGCATCTCTGCAAACCGATTTGAAACTATAAGAACAAACTTCGGATGAGATTTCAGAAACCCTAACGGATTTTCAACCATAATCATCAAGGATTAAGCATTTTAACAAAGTCTTAACAATATAACTCATTTGTAACAGTTATGGCCAACTGTCAAATAACTGAGCAACAGAAATGTCATCATCTTGTGCATAAAACAGCTCCCTTTCTTTGCTTTTCAAAAACACAAATAATAAGTCTTTTAACTCTTTAATAACTATTTTAGCAAGAAAGATCTCAAAGCAAAACCGAAAACATGTGATGATTCTTTTGCCTTTACCTATTCACGGTGGGAGAAAGAGAAATAGATACCATGCATTCCTGTTGAAGACCATCGCAACTGCCTAGCTGGAAAATAGCATTGACAAGCTCTGCCGCTTGTCTTTCCAACTACCACAGTCAACATACATACTAGCTTATAGCTGGTATTCCAATTTCAAAACCAGAGAGATGAAAATTCCAAGCAATTCATCAGAAATCTGCAACCATAAACTCTCCACGGTGGTGGCTAGGGTTTCATATGCTAAACAATGAAACAATAATAACGCTACCCTATATTTCTCCCAAGTCATTCGAAGACTTTTCAAAATATAATAATCATTTGAAATCCAACATCATAATTTCTTAAAATCCGCTGCCAACAATCTTTCACTAAACATAATCATTTGAAGTCTGAACAAAACACAATGAATATGTTTTTTAAGTCTGAGATACCCATAATGCTATCGCTGCCAAGTCAACCTATCCACATGTTCATTATTGTCCACGTGAGTCATGAATACCACAATGTCATTCTCTGCCCTCGACTGTCCAAGACAAAGTATTCTATAATTTATGATTAGGCCGACACAAACTAACATAGTGCCATGTGATAACCAATGTCGACTATCAAAGCCGCAGTGCATTTTGACCGACAATAGATATTTCAAGGTAACCGGTGGTCACAACAAATAAATATGCCATATAAATAATGCTTGACAAAACTCTCACAAATGCCAAAATAATGTGAGAAGTATATCACAAATGGCTTTTGTAAAGTCATTAATTAAATTTTCAAAAAATGAACCATGCAACCTCTCATAATTAAAATGTGCCACCATTTATTCAATCTGAATCAAAGAACCTATAGCATGATCATCAATTGAGCCTTGCATGATCCTGGAATAATCCTATGATCAATAATGTATCACTTGAAACTTTTTCCAAACAGCCATATATCACTGAAACCTGATCATGAACTACACATGTATCCAAAAGATTAGTCCAGCCAAAGATAGTAGAACTGAATAGAATGCCAACCATATCAAAGTGAACTGAGCACCAACAAATGAAAAATCAAGATACCAATCAAGTAATTATGCCAACTGTGCCAATATCAAATGAATATGCCAAACTGTGAATGCCGAAATGATATGCACAAAATTTTCATCATAATGACAGCATAGAAACTGAGCCAGATGATATGAAATCATAGAGAATAATAATGCCAAGCACTAGTCAACTTGAATTGAATGTTATCCCTGCTGAATATACATGTGGCAATCATTGTGGCATGTAGTCTTTGAGAAAGCAAACTGTTGACCTGTAATAGTAACATGTAACTGCAAATAATATATCAAGCAATCTGAGAATGCATCCTGTCAACGTGAATTATAAACACTGTCAGCATCAACATGTATCAAGATTATCAATATGTATCAAGATCCTGTCAAAGATAAGATCTGCATGTGCCAAATAAAATCAACTGTGTAAAGCATCATATGCCATGAAGATCAAACCATCAAACCATCATGAGTCATCAACATGTAAATATGTCACCATCACTATGAACCAACTGTAAACATCATGTGACTGCATAAGTGTGAATCACTGAATATGAAAGCACTGTATCAAACCAATTTTAACATCAATTTTGACATCAAGGACAAACCACAAAACAACTGAAATCCAACAGCTTCTTCAATTCATATTTCCTTTGGTGCCCTGATCATGACTGTCTTCTTGGTTGTACTTGTCATCTACCTAGTCCTTTCAACAAGCTGAAAAATGGATGCTATCTTCTGGTTTTGGTCATAGATGATGTAAGATTGCTTTTGCATGAAATTTTATTGTAAAAATGATATAGCTATTAAGGCTATAAATCTAAAGCAACATCTAGCTTCATTGGGAGATACATAATTATTAACTTCTATAAATACAAATTGCTGCACATTTCAAACAAAAATTCTTAGTGAACTCTGAATATGGCATTCTTTATTATTATAGTTTTTTTATGCTTTTGATATATCAGAGGCACAATAACAAAACTCCGCCTTTGACATCTGCAGGTTGAAATTAAAAAAGATGACAAGCAGAATGAGATCCGTATTTTTTCTGATGCAGGAAGACTTTTGAGGCCCCTTTTAATTGTGAAAAATCAAAGGCTATGCATATCTAAACAGCAAGTTGAAAATTTTAAGAAAAGTTGCAACCCTTTCAAGTATCTCATGAAAAAGGCCATCATAGAAATATTAGGAGTTGAAGAGGAAGAAGATGCTCAAATTGCTTGTGGGATTGACATTTTACTGATGGCTGAAAAGAACCCAAACTATCAGCAATTTACTCATTGTGAGTTGGATCCATCTTTTTTATTGAGTCTCAATGCTAGCATCATCCCCTTTGCCAACCGCAATCTTGCAACTAGAACACTTCTCCAATCAGAAAAACACTCAAGGCAAGCGATAGGTTATTATGCAACAAATTCCCGTACAAGGTGTGACACAACATCTCATCAATTATTTTATCCTCAAAGACCTTTGTTTAAGACTATGTCTTCTGAGTGTCTCAAGAAGGTGGAGCTCTATAATGGTCAAAATGCTGTTGTTGCAGTCAACGTTCATTATGGATACAACCAGGAAGACTCATTGGTTATAAATCATGCTTCAATAGATCGTGGGCTATTCCGAACCATGCATTTTCACACATTCACATCAGAGGCAGACCATAATAATAATGACTCTAAAAGTTCATCTAGGCCAGAAGTAGATTTTGGAAAGCCCAACACAGAAAAGCTCAGGGTAGATAAGCTTGATGAGGATGGACTACCGTATATTGCCTCGGACCTTTATAGTGGTGACATTTTAATTGGAAAGGTGGATCCACAGTCATCTGATTCAAATTTCAGCCTCAAGTTGAAACATACAGAGAAGGGGAGGGTTGATCAGGTTGTAGTGGCAATCAATGATGATGGCAGAAAATTTGCAAGAGTAAGATTAAGAGAAGTAAGATGTCCATCACTTGGAGATAAGTTTTCCAGCATGCATGGTCAAAAAGGAGTTGTGGGGTTTATAGAAGAGCAAGAAAATATGCCTTTCACAAAAGAAGGCATTGTTCCAGATCTTATCATCAATCCACATGCTTTTCCATCTAGACAAACTCCAGGGCAACTTTTTGAATCTTCCCTCTCAAAAGTGATTTCTTCAAGTGGTGTTGTTGGTGATGCTACACCTTTTAAACCTATGACGATTGAGTATATCACTGAACAGCTTCACAGGTTAGTTTTCAAATTAGTTATCATTTGGGAATTTAGAAAAGTTGTTGGTTGAACTTTATTACATAATCCTGTACTGAATAATCAAGGAACTGAAATTTTGAGGATTTACTTTTAGAAATGACATATATGCCTTTATATTTTGTATTTAAGGTGTGGTTACGAACAGTGGGGTAAAGAGCAGATGTATAATGGACGGACAGGAAGTAAAATGCGATCAAAGGTTTTCATTGGTCCCACATACTACCAGAGGCTTGTACATATGGCAGAAGACAAATTAAAATATCGTAATCAAGGCCCCGTGCACCCTTTAACTCGACAGCCTGTTGCAGACCGAAAACGACATGGAGGTGTTAAATTTGGAGAGATGGAGCGTGATTGCATGCTAGCACATGGGGCAACTGCCAATATTTTGGAAAGACTATTTTATTTAAGTGATTTCTCTAGAATGCACATCTGTAGCCAGTGTCACATGGTTGCAGCAGTGATTCTTAGAGAGGGCATAAGAGGACCATACTGTCCTTTCTGTAAAACTGCAAAACATGTCGTAAAAGTAGATATTCCTTATGCCTGCAAATTGCTCTATCAGGAATTGTTCAGTATGGGTATATGTCTAAAGTTTTCAACTGTATTGTGTTGACTCGGCATTTCAGTCAGTTTTATACAACTTAGACATCAAATATATCAGTACTAGTCTAAATTTGCGTACATAACACTTCAAAAGAACATTTTATAAACTTTGATAAGTTCCTAATGGTATCAAGTGGAGTCAAGAAAAAACCAATTTGATTTACCTTTTATCCTAGTATGTCTTATACTGAAGCACAAAAAAAATGACACTTAGCATTGGACACTTAGATGAAATTTTGATTGTTATGACTTAATATTATTTGTGATATGAAAATGTGAAATGCATGTAAGTATTGATCATAGGTTCTAATGGCTAATATTATTTGTGATATTAATTTATGAAATGGTAGCTCGTTTAAAAGAGGATAAAGTTAGATGATGACCTTTTTCCCTGATGCTTTTGAAATTTTTGTGGGGTACTGTTTCAGATTCTCAGGTCTATGATTGGAATGTAATGTGAGTTTCTGGTCATTACTATAAAATTGATTGTATAGTACTTGTGGGTTTCTGAGGTATGTTTGGAAAGTAATCTTATTTTGGAAAGCATTGGCAGCACTTTATTCCTTATGTAAAAACTCTTTTAGAGGTGAATATGCATTTTTATTGCTTGCAACTAGTGTTCTAAACCATAACAACTCTTTGAATTTCACTGAGACTGATTATACACATTATGCATGTATTTTGGTGTTCTCCAGTTTCTGTTTACCATCGTTATTGTAGTTTCCTTTGTACAAGCATTTGGAAACATAGATGTTAGTATATAGGAGACATCAACTCAGTGAAACTGACCTCTTGTACTCACGATCAGAAAACTAGAAATTGTTTTAAGTATAGACTAGCAATTGCACCTTGAGGTGCAATGAGCACCCTGAGAGGGACTCATAAGTTAAGGTAACCCCCAAAATATCAACTCATATATATCTTAAGTCAACAAGGTTCTAAATTGAAGTCCATTCACACATCATGGACTTCTTGCCTCTTTCTTTACAATTTTAAAATTAGCTGGCCATACAATTTCTGAGTCTCCTGATAATGAAAATATGTAAAATTTTCAAATTAGGAAGATACCATCAAATATCAATACATAGACCAACAAGTAGAGAAAATCAAATTTGTATATTAGTATTGAGTCGTTATAGATGGCTATTCAATCGAGAGGAATGAATAAGAGTGCAGTTACAGTTATCAAATTGCATACTTCAAAAGATCAATGTGTATTATTCTTGATTTTCTTTAGGTGTTGATTAGGAAGATTCATTTTGTACAGCTTAATTCATAACCATAGTGGTTGTTCAACAATATGACTGACATGTTGACTCTTTGTGATCAACATTGTAGCTATGACTATAGAGAGGTCAAGAATGATTTTACAATTAAAGGTCAAAGTGTGGAGGATTTTGGGGATAATGTGTTGTACAAGTATATTGCAATTGTGAAAGAGGTCAATGTTAATGAATTGTATTTGATGAGTAATATATAATGTTTATTAAAATATATACTTAAAATATGACTATTAAGGTGTGTTTAATACAGTTATGAGTGTGTATATTCTATGTGACTTTGGATAGAAGGTGTTGTAAAGCCTTAGTGAAATTAAATAGAACAGAAAATAGCAATATTATGCACCATACATAAACCCAACATGGGAAAAACTAATACAAATATTTAGACTAATTACTACTGTTGTAAGGGTGAAAGGTGCTTTCCTTGCACACTCACCCTTAATTTTACATTGCTTTGCATGGGTATCTCGAGTAGATGGTCCTAGCACATGATTTTAACTAATATGACACTCTCATTGACCTCAAGTTTCCATTGACTCTAAAAACTAGACCTAACCTCTACTTAGATTATTCACAAATCATAAATTACTCTCTCTCTTTTCAAGCTGAAATTGCAAGTACAAATTTGACCTAGATGAGTTATGCAATGTAAAGTTGACCCGAATGTCCAAAATTGAAATTTCACCATGGACCCAAGCCAACTTGATGTTAACTAGCTATTATGTGCCAACTCGCACAAACACTTTCAAATTGTGTGCCTAGGTCATGTATAAAAGGAAATCACCACTAGGACATTATGTAGGAAGAAGAATCATTAGCATCATTGAGAATCACTCCCTCCCTTTTGGACTCGCTCACTACTAGTATCTTTCCTCTTATAATCACCCATAAATTTTCCATTATAATGTTCTAAATTGGCTCTTTGTCAATATGTTCCAAAACATAGATTCACATTAGGTCATTACATCACCCTGTAAATTTTTGTCCAAGCTCCAAATTATCTATATGTAAGGTTGAAAATGGCATATTTTTCACTTTTCATCTATAGGTTGAAAATGGCATATTTTTCACTTTTCATCTTACATTTTTGTATTCATTTTGGTTTCCACTCCTATAATCATATTTTACATATCATTTAGCCCATTTGTTGGATAGAACCTATTATTGATGTACAATGCACACATGATCAAACCTTAATTTGTGTCCTTACCTTACCCAAAAACTAGGAGGTTTGGCAATTGAAGAGCACCAATGCTCCCAAACATTGGTGTCCAAGTGCAAATTTAATTCTTTATCTTCATCGAGCATTGTAGCCTTAACCCAATGCTTCCTTAATGCATTTTTTAATGGTACCTAGTTGAGATCATCTTATAAGCTAACTATCACTCTCATTTTGAAGGGTCCACTCTCTCTCCACTTTTTGTCTACACTATTGTTCTACAAGTTCAAATTTTTCTATTGATTCTTTTGCAAGTGTGTTTTAGAGATCTCATGTAGCCTCTCACAAACTATTGATAGTTGAAACCTTTCATCCATTCCTCCATTTTGTTAATCTTGAGTCCTACACCACTTTTTTCACTCTTTCCACCCCCTTCTTATTACCTGAGTTAGGTATCCCTCCATTGATATCTTGAAATATCCCGAACCAATTTTTTCAATTTTTGCCAAGAACCAAACAATGCAGGAAGCACCCGTTAGAGTTAGATAAATCAAACCAGCAGTTACAAGTAACTCATCGCCAAGAATGCGCACTCAATCTCAACAAGAGAGAGGCTATCATATGGCAAGAGGATCGTCAGTACCTTAAATCGAACTGCAACTGAAAGTAACTCTAACCAAGAATGTGTCCAAGATGGACGAACATATGGTCAGAGGATCTTAATGCATGCTGAAGGTAACTCTAACCAAGAATATGTCCAAGATGGACGAACATATGGTCAGAGGATCTCTACCACTACAAGAGCTGAAAGCAAACTCAACACCAAGTATGTGCTACCCAATCCAGAATGGAAATGAGGCGACCATATGGCGGAGATATAAAGAAATACAATGCAACTTTAGAACGTTAAGAGAAATGCTGACAGTACTATTGTTCAGCTTACAATAATTAGAGAATGCCTGCAAGATCAAGGATTAGAGCTCTTCAAATTGTTGCAATGGTAAAGGTGTCTTCCACAATGCTTATTATGACTTCCTAACACAAACCCTTCACTAAAATGCAAACTTCCCAAATCTGATATGACAGACCAGCAGATTAATATGCATAACCAGCACCTCCTAGACACACTAAAATGCACTTTTCTCACTCCATACTAACTCAATTGACTTGAAATCAGATGCATAATACCCTTGAGATGATGGCGACCAAGCTTGAACAACAAACCCCACCCAAATATCCTTAATTGTTTTTCTAGCACAAATCCCAATGAGCCAAAAAGGTACGGCCCTCTAAGAAGGGCGACTTCACTTTTAAAAATCCAATCTGCAACTAAAAAATCTGAATCTTTCCATCAAGGGTCGCCCCTAGCAAGGAATCATAATTGAACAATGCCCAGAATTAGATTATTTTCATTTTCAAAGATATGAGTGAAAAACTACAAACTGTTATGAAATCAGCAACTCCAGAAAATGACATGGAATGTAAATAACTAAACTCCAAATGACAAACAGCACTACAATGCAAATTCTCACTACAAAATCCACTCAATAACAAGCAAACCTCTCCACTAGGTGCTATCTCTCAAGCACGAAGTTGAGCCAAGGCTAGGAGGCATTCATTCCTCGAAGCAGTCCAACACCATTTTGGCAGCATAACAATACTCAAGATATAAGATACCCAAAATGAAGACCCAAGGCTTCCTTTTATAACTTTTGAGAAGCCCCTCCAGAAGCTTCCAGAAGGTGCGCCCTAATTTCAAGATGCTTTTAGGGTTTGATTTTGACCATTGATCAAGCTTAAGGTGGCGTCCCATTTCAAGAGGGATATAAATCATTTTTAAATAAAATAATAAGCTCTCCAAAGTTGGCGTCCTGTTGATGTGTTTTTTGTGACCGCACCAAACAGCAGAACAAAATAGTTTAGGGCTACTCCATTCTCTCTTGATCAAAGTATTCTGTGTGCTAAGGTTGCGAGATAGATCACACGTTCAACTCCAAGGTTCCTTAAGTGCAAATAGACCCAGTTTGGTTGATGTGTATTTGATGTGTTCTTACGAGGGGACTTACACAATTGTTCAGATTTCTTGCAGTTAGCAGCTAATGTATGATTTTGAAGGGGATTCTCGCGTGTATGATTTGGCAATGTGGTTCGTTTTCCTAAAGCTAATCAGAAATGTGCGGAAAGTAAAAGAGTATAGGGCCTAAGAAATTTATATTCTACTCTAAATGCAGGATATGTGGAGCTTCGTTTCAATAGACTTCAACCAAATTTCACCTAGCCTCACGTCGGACAGCCTCAGTAAAATCGGTGCAATCTTCAAAGGGACATGCATACACCATCACAACGACGCATATAAGCATACCAACCACAATTGAAGTTAAACTCAAGGTGATTTCCAGTCGACCACGCAAGGCGAACTTATCATCAACAAGCCGCTAGTGGTATGGAATAAAGTGAAGCTATCTTAATAAAACATCACATATCAAAGTAAACTACTTGCATGAAATTAAGCTACTTGGATTTGAAAGGAAGAAGAGACCTTGCTAGCTATTCATGACAAGACGAATTCCACCATCAATGAAAAGATCAATTATCATAAAAAGTGTTACACAACAATCTCCTCAAAAGTTTTCAAAGGGAAAACTTTCTTTCTCTTCCACACTATGCTAAGCAAAATGACTACTATGCAATCTCTCCAATCTCTAGCTCTAATGCTAATGCCTGATCTAATTTCCTGTTCTAATGAATTACAAATGAGGGGGACTCCCCCTTTTATAGCTAGCCAAGTCCCAAAAGACGGCTAGGGTTACAATTAATAGAGTGGCCAGAATCGTGCCACCTCAGCCCTAACCCTAAAAACTGCCAGAATAGGGAGTGGTACATTAAATGAATCAAAGATTCCCACTCACTCCCAAAATAGTAAATGTAATAAATGTCCACATTCAGTCTTCTAGAAGATCCTCGTCCAGTAGTGTGTTCCCACTTGCCTTCTCTCTGACTGCCAACTCAACAAATCTGCCAAGTACAGCCTCAACTTCCTGAACTGAAATCGGTGGAACACAATCTAGCTGAAACTCTAATACTGTAACTGAATGCTCATGCCTCGTACAAGATTTTCTCCAAGCAGCTAAGGAGTCCTGCGTGTTCTGGATCAAAGTGGAGAAAGTAGCAGTATTCTCAAAGTCATCCTGTACAAAGGTCTTAACGTCTGCAAAGAAAGGCACCAGCAAACCCCTCAAATTATCAAAATTAACTTCATCTGGATTCAGCCGCCTAGCAAATATAGCCTCAAAGGTATTCTGAACTCCATCTATAATATTGGCCATAGCCTTATGTACTCTAGCTGAATCCGCCTGTGCCGCATCGAAGAAACCACGCCCTGTGATCGCCGAAGAATACCACCTAGAGAAATCATATCGGTCATTCTCCTGAATGACACCTCCATCAATCAGCAACTGCAATGGCGTATGCCTCAATACCTCAAGACGCTGGATCACCTTACTTTGATAGATAGAGGCATCGCCCCAAGCATGATCCACCACATCCATCCGTGTCAAAATAGTAGAGGCCTGCTGAAAGGCAGAAGCAAGGTCCTCCATAAATTTCTCTGTCTCAGCACGAACTCCCGTGACCCATTTATCTGCCTCCTGTGCCATCCTCCCCAACTCTACCAAGCCGCCGATCAACTCTCTAGGTACATCTGCTGGAGGCTCTATCACTGGTACATCCTGCCCTCGAGAACGAGATAACTGCTGTACATATCCAATTAAGGCTTTGTGTTCTCGTTTCAACCTTTTGTATTTTCCTTCTTTCTTGAACAACCTATCCTTGAGGGCGAGGAAGGAGTTATCACACTCCTCAACAATCTGCGCCCAGTAGGGCGTCCCAAGTCTAGAGTCGTGACCACATAATTCTCAGGAACTGCTTCATTCCGGTCACACTCAACTCGTGGAACAGCAACGTGAAGAGTACGAGAGCCATCCTCCTCAGTGGAGATCTTCGAAAATTTTCTAGCTTTCTTCTTCTGTGGAGGTGCACTGATCCGGTTCAAGAATTCCTCCATCTCAACTGCTGGATCAAGCTCCTCACTAGGGCTTCTTCTCATTCTATCTTTAAGCCAATCGGGCACCTCATATTGTATATCGAAGGGCTGCTGCTCCTGTGCCTCGACTTCTCTAACCTGTTCAACTTCTTCATCATTTTGGCGAGGCTCATCGTCCTCAAGTGGCTGAGTATCACCTGACACTATATCATCATCATCACCATCGTTCATGGCCGCCTCTAACTCCTGTTGAAACTGAGGGTCAGTAATAGTCCCCTCATCATCATGCTGATCAATCCTAACAGGTACGTTGGCACTCTGGCCAATTGACTCCCTCCGTGGAGGCTGAATATTATCCTGTACTACTTGCACCTGATTCAATGCAATCCTCTGATCAGCAAATAAATACACCTCCTGTATGCTTGGAGAACGTGTCTCCAAGGGTGTTGCCATTGTGACTCGTGGAGGCTCTGGCTGAATAGGCTACTGTCTAACTATTTCCTTCTTCTTGGACTCTGGACCTCTTGTAATCTGTTTCTTCCTGCCAGTGGTGGGCGTCCTGTGATCTCCCATCATGTTGTAAGTCAGGGCAATTGACCTACTCTTCAATCTATTCACCTTTCTATCAACCCATGCTCTAGTAAATGTCATGACTGGAATGGAGAGAGTATCTAAATCTGCAGCCTCGGGCTCTGACCAATCCGGGGGTGGAAGCGGAGTATCTCGAACAGCTGCATAATCCGGATGGACTACATCCATATCCTCATTGACCTGGTCCGGAACCGGCACAACCTCGCACTCCTTGATCAGAGTAATCGGCAACCGAGAGAACATTCTCTTCCTTACTTCAATTTCATCAACTGCATCAGCCCAATAATCTTCTATGGTGGCCTTATGCTTGAACTCCTCTGACAGAACCCAATTGATGTTATGATGTGGGTCGTAGTGCTGTCGGCTAGTATGATATGAGAAGTGATAAAACTGAAGCTCACTTTCAGCTTCTCTAGCTGCCTGTATCGAAGGACACACCTCATCCGAGTTGCCCATCACAATTGGAAACTCTATCCCTCCTTTCTTCTTCTTCTTTTGAATTTTATCAAAGGCTAGCAACTGTCTAGATATCTCTAGCATCAATATTCTATCTGTTGGGTATTTAGGCAGCCTATATGGGTATGATGAGAAACCTTCAGCCTAATGTAAGAGAATCTCGGAAATTGTATGAACCAACACCCATACCTTTCAATTAACTCCTGGGCTTCCTTCAAGATTCTGTGTTGCAATCGCTCCTGCAGCAGCCTCGTGATGTACATGGTGAATGAGTCGTTGACACGCTTGTAGTGGGTTGTGCTCGACAGGTGCAATTGTGGACAGGCATCATAGATTTTGAACTGATGAGAGCCGCATCCAACAGGTTCTTTGTAAGATATCCCCCTATACTTCGTCATCCGTGCCAACATATAAATGACATAGGAGCTCATATAAAATGTCTTCGTTCTCCTCAAGCCCAGGAGCTGCTCGTGCAAGTTGTCACTGATCATTGCAGCCCAATTGACATAGTCTTTTCCCTCTAGCACCAGGTTGATGTAGTAAAACATCCAGGGTTCAAAAATAAATGATTGTGGGCAACCTCCAACCCTGCTCAGCATCATGATGAGATCACAGTATTCCTGCTTCAAGTCATCCGCTATGATCTGCTTGGGCAACTTCGTTCGAGAAGGCTTGGGAGTGCTCATCCAGTGGGTATTAATTGTATCCATGCATCGCTCAAAAGCAGAAGCATACATCCGCTCAGCCCGTTCTCTGGACTTGTAGATCATATTCCTGTGCACCGGGATCCCGAAAGCTTCACCAATGGCTGCCGGAGTAAGATTGGCAAGCACTTGGCCATCAGGTGACATGATCGACCGGTGTTCCTTCTCGTAGCAATTAGCACATCCATTATCAGCTCCGAACACTGTATAGCTGGCGGGAAACCAGCAGCTGCATATAGTCCACTTCGGACGATGTTGTGCAAAGTGACTGAAGCCCGATGACTTCCAATTCCAAACATCCTGTTCTTGAAGGTCTCCAGGTTGACGGAGCCCAAATTGGTGTCTGTCAACTTGCCCAGCTTTGAGATGAATTTCGATTCCGGCATGAATGTTTTACTCAGCTTCTTGATCATTGCTTGTCTCGAGGCACCATTGTCCTTTCCAGTTGTCCTCGCTTCAGCCATCTGCAAACAACAATATTCATTAGCAATTTAATTTATAAAAATGATACATGACATTGAATAGGGGCTGCAGTCGAATTCTAGAAGCTGCAATAACTCTTGTGTTTGCAAACCTCAGCTTCTCTCTTGAACTTCAATACTTAGAACAGATTTCTAAGTAGACTTTGATGGCTTCACTTCATTATCCTCAATCAGCAATTTGAACTTCGTAACTTTGCACTTCACACCAGCAATCAGCAAGTAGTAATCAGCAAGTTCGTACTTTTAAGTTCTCGGCTATTCCTTGTTTCAAGGCGTCCCTCTCAGCACAAGCAACCTCAATTTTTAGCAATAAATTAAGCTTCAGCCACACTCGTACCAGCAACTTCTTTAACCAGCAAGGGCGTCCTCTTTTACTTCAGCAATGGCTGCTCTCCAACAACTTAAGGCGTCTCCTTCAACTGCAAATTTGATCAACTTTCAAGTGCGCCTCTTCAGCAAACTCAACTCCTCAGCAAAATTCAAATTCCTTCAAGCTCTCCAGCAACTTAAGGCGTCCCTTTTTAACTCAGCAACCTTCAGATTTCAAACTCTTCAAGCAACAATTCACTGCAACACTTCACTCTCAGAGCAAGTTCGACTTCTTCAGCTGTGAAAACAAGTGAGAAACTTGCTCATTTTATAGCTAAAATTCGAATTCTAGAAGAAGTTAATTTTAGCCAGTGCAATTAAACTCCACCACTCCACTTCAAGAATTCGAATTTTCCCTCTCTGGTATTTCTGACACTTGTCTCCAGTCGTCGGGAATCTTATTCTTCTAGAAACTTGACTTTGACTGGCATCCTTGAATTTGTTTTCGAAAATTTAATTTAAATTCATCCTTTGAAATCCACCAGCGGGAGCTCTGTCACTTGAATTCAAATTTTACTTCTCCTCTGCTTTGGAAAATTCGTCCTTGAAAAATTCAAACAAAATTATCCAGGCAACTGACTTCAAGTTCATCGTTCGAAGAAAATTCATTTTAAAAACACATTTTATTCACTTTGCCTTAGAAAATTTTAAATTTTCCCTTAGGAAAATTCACAATTTGAGCACTGATTAAATTCTTCACTGAAAAAGTGTCGGCGAAGTTCGGAAGACTAGGAAATCCATTTATCATTGCAAATATTCAGTACCCAGAAGAAAATTTTCTTCAGAACACCTCGAATTCATGGGTACCCAACGAACGGGTTCATTTAATTTTTCAATTTTGAACCTTAGAAAAATATTATTTTATCAAATTAAAATCCATTCTTCGCCTGTGATCACTCTGTGTTGCTCCAATTCGGAAAATTTGAATTCATCCTGCATTCCTGACTTCATCACTGAGAACATTGCTCGTGCTTCGGAAAATTTCATCACCCTGAGGCTCCAGGCGTATTTTCTAGGAAGAAAATATTTTGCCTTAGAAAATATTTAAATTATTTCACGTTGAGAATTTTCCTTATAAAATTTTATTTGCTCACTTGCCGGTGCTGGGAAATTTCAACTTTACTTGGCAAAATTCACAGCCAATGCACAGCACTATCCTTCTTCGTAAATCAATGCCCTAGCAAAATTTCTCTAAGGCCCACCACCTTGGGCGCATTCTACACATGATGGAGGATAACGCCTAGCTTTATCTTGAGTTTACCACGCTTGGCAAAATTTTCACCTCAATTACCACCCTTATTCACCATTTACTATCCAAACATGGGCGCATTTAAGCCTATCCACTGGATGACCTTTCAACTCCACCCCTTTTTGTCTTGACATGCACAAGTTTGGGCGCATTTTAGAGGGTGAGGAGGATAAAAACGTTTGACCTGTTTGACTCCCTCCTTGCTTTGGGCGCATTTCTATGCATGAGAAGGATAAACGTGTTGACTTGTTGACCCTCTCCTTGCTTTGGGCGCATTTTCATGTAGCTGGTGGATAACCTTCTCCAACGTCCTTGGGTGACTCTTCACCTTCTATTTTTTTGTCTTCACATGGCCCTATTTGGGCGCATTTTGCCTAGGGGGAAGGATGAAAATGTTTGACTTTGCTTTGACCCTCTACAACTTTGGGCGCATTTTGATACATGAGAAGGATGGGCGCATTTAGGAGGGTGAGGCGGATTTGAGTGTTGACTTTGCTTTGACCACCTACAACTTTGGGCGCATTTCATCCCATGTGAAGGATAAGCTTGCATCTTGGGCGCATTTTGAGGGTGGTGGCGGATTTCTTATATTTAGAAAAAAATTCATACCTTCTGAGCTTTCCTTCTTCTTTTGGGCGCATTTCCTTATGCCTGCAGGACGAAGATTGTTGACTTTTTTTTACTTCTGGTGTCTTGGGCGCATTTGGACCCCTGAGCAGGATGAACGCCATACTTAGAATTTTTTTTATGCCTCCTTACTAGCTGGGCGCATTTTGCCATAGCAACTGGATGAAGTTCCAGCCTTAGACAAATTCTCTCGTTCCTTGCCAGTATTTCATACCCTGCTATTTATAGTAAGTCCTCTCAATTTTGCCTCTGAGGCTGACGACTTGAAATTTGGCGCCAGCATCCTCCTTAACCTTATCAACTTTAATAGAAGCCTTGCCATTTTAGTCCACCCTACTATTTTTTAGCATGTTTACGAAGGTGGTTTTATAAATGGTAACCTCATGTTTACGATAGTTCAGACTCGTCGAGTTAGGGGAATTTGAATGAGGCAGCTCTCACCCGTGACTTTGTCGGTGACAGAAGCATGCACTCAATTTACTATTTTTAGCCCGGTTTCCAAATTGACTTACTATAAATGGTAAGTGCTCGTTTGACTGAAATTTCACCCGAAGCCGGGGCCGCTGATGGATCTTGATGTGATGGTTTACATCGGTTTTTCAAAAGAATTTGACTTTTTACGCCTATTTTTAGGCTCCGAAGTTGGAAACCCCAATTTGCTCTGCATGCGCATCAAATGAATTCTGTTTCTCTTCGTTTCTGTGGCACTGCGATCGGCTTGTAATTTTGAACTGCTGGGAGGCGGCTGCCGGGACACACTTGCTAAAAATAGCAAGTTCCTTACTGAGTGAGTATCTTTGTTTGCATGTCACACCATCGCGAAGCTCTCGAAAAACCCACCAGGAATCACCCGACATGCAAAAGAAACCCTGACATGCAAACCCTAAAAATAGCCCTGGAAGACTAAATTCTGAAAGTGAATTAGATTACCGTTTTGCGTATTATTTACATGGATGCGAAGGTCTTGAAAACCAGAAGAGATGTCACAAACCATGCAAACTACGCATCGCACCTGAAATTAATTAATGGGAGCGGAATTTGCTAAAATATTAAGTTATGCGTTTTGAAACCAAAATTTTGCATGCAAGTGGCATTAATACTTTCTGAATCGCGATTATTGGTATTGAAAATTCAAAAATGCTGACAAATTGCCCTGAATTTCACACTTACTAAAAATAGTAAGTACCTTGGAATCTGATGAAAATTGGCTGGAAGCCTGCTGACAACAACGTTAAACTCAATTTTCAATTTACTCACTTTACTTGACTTTGGACTGACCACAAATGGTGAAACCCTAATTTTCAGACTTGGTCAATTTCACACTTAAACTCACTGACGGGCGCAACCCCAGAAAGACGGACATCAGAAAAGAGACAGAGCAAGAGAGAGGAAAACCCAAGCCAAAAGACCGGAATGGAGCAAAAATTTAGGGGGTCCCCATCTTGAATGGGGCGATGTGTGAAAAGGTCACAACAGTCCCACCTCCAAGAGTAATTTTGACTTTAGAATAATTAAAATTTTCCCTGATGATGCATCCACCCATGAGGTCCCCCTTTTCAGAACAACTTAAAGTCATATTATTAGGACAAGGGGTTATTTTATAAAATAAAACATTATTGACTTTAAATAACTTATTTCTCCAAAATGAACCTCTTAAGCCAAAAATCATGATCACCCAATGAACTGCAAGTGAAGATAAGTTGACTGAGCTGGTGCTGACTGGACCACTGCTAAATATAGAATTTACTAAAAATAGTAAATTCAAGAAGTTGCTTAGAATGCAATGCATGCGCCACCATTGTGAAGCTCTCTGAAAACCCAGAAAGAATCTGCAATCCAAAATCCCAAACTCCAGGATGTAGCCGTCATAACTTACTAAAAATAGTAAGTCCGGAAAGGTTGCCCGACGCGGTTGCAAGTCATACCTCTGCGAAGCTCTCTGAAAACCCAGAAGGAATCTAGAATCCAAACACCCAAACTCCAACAAGCAAAACCCTAAATCTTCAAGAGAACCCACCAAACAGTCGGAAACCCTAATTCCACCTCCGACTAGCCGACAGCATCCTGGGGATAGGCCATCAATCACTGAGAAGTGCAGTGCTAAAAATGGGGACATTACATATCCCTAAAACCCTAGCTTTAAAATCTTCACTTTCATTCCTCTTAGTTGCAAATCAGTCCCTTGAATTTCAACTTGATCCTCCTCCTTTGTGTATTGTGATTATTTTTTCTCCCTCCTCTCTTCCAAGACCAATTTTGGAAAGAAATTTATATGGCCAATTCTTGTAGTATTAAAACTTAAAAATGGCTAAATCTAAGGAAGCAAATCGAGGAGTTGTTATTTTGAAGAATTAGCCAGTATTGAAGAAATATTATGAAATTTTGAAGAATTGACCAACATTGAAGAAATACTATGAACATATTTCTCCAAAAACTATGGTCTAGAAGGATTCAAGACCCTATAGTTGGATGGATTAAATTGAATTTTTATGGGGCATCCAAGCAAAATCCTAGATCATTTGGTGTGGGAGCTCTTATAGGGAATCATAAGGGAGAAGTCCTTTCTTTTGCAATTTTCTTTATTGGAATGAATTCAAACATTAGTTTTAAAGTTGAAGGTTTAACTTAGGTCTCAAATTAGAAAACCAAATTGGGTATCATGATCTAGTTATTGAGGGTGACTCTAGCATCATCATCAATGGGATATAGAATAGGAACATCTCCAATGGTAATTTAGATACATGTTCTAGAAACAACCCATCCTAAAAAAAAATCACCTGCCTAAATATTTTCCATTGCATTTGCACACGCCACCATAGAGTAGACTTTCTCCTAGGGTTTTTCTCAATTGAAAATCTTTGCACACATAGTCATCACAACCACATGGGAATCACATGCTCCATTTTATTTTCTATATATGGAGGTTGAAATAATTGATTGGGGTAGCTTCTCAATAACTCTAATCCCAATTTCCTCCTTTCAAATTTTAGCCTTCATTTTCTTATTGAAGATCAACAATATGATTTTGCACACACCATAGAGCATATAAAATTTAAGAAACAACCTTAGGAAGTTGTAAAGTAGTTCAAACTAAAGAAAACTACCCTCTACAAACTAGACACCAACACTCAAGAACTAAACACTAATGCTCAAGGATCAAACACCAATTCTTGGGATCAAACACTAACATATAATTATTCCATATTCTTTTCTAACTGTCCAAAGAGATCTAGAATCCATAATTCAACCATTTATAGCCTTCCTCAACCTTCTATAACCTCAACTAACTAAACATGAATGTTTTCCAACCTTCTTACCAATTTCCTAGTTACATTTTTTATTCCCCAATCTAGTGTTTGAAAGTATTTTGCTTAGGACATTTGAAAGTTACAATATTATTGCTTTCGTTGTGTTGTACCCCAAATTAAAAATTTTGCTAGACTTAGGCATTTTGAAGAAATGAGTAAAAGTCTTGTCAAAACTGTCAAAAAAGGTCAAAATTGGGGTTTGCACATCTTGCATGAGGGTCAAAAACTTGAAATTTTCAAAATCTAACGATCTGAGTCTGCTCAGAGCGACCAAGTCTAAAAAACTGAGATCTCAGTTTTTTGGCCCTACTTTTAAGGAAAATTGCTATTTTTAGAAACTTTCTAAACATAGAAACTTTTTCTGGGTTTTTCTAGGTTTCTTTTGAAACGGATGTTGGCAAATTTTTCTAAAAAATAGAAAGTTTGGCTTCTAGGGTTCAAACTGATTTTGATTGGTCAAAAATACTTCCTCATCAAGCTGGCATAGCCAGAATCACCAAACGATCGGTTTTGCCCTAGTGGGTCTATTCTGCTTTTTTTTTTTTTGTAATTTCAAAAAGCATTTCAGGAACTCTGAAGCCACTAATGGAGGCCAATCAGCTGCCAGGTGTCAAATTCAAACATTCAAACACTGGACGTGCACATAGAACGAGGAATGGAGAAAGGAAGTTGTCAAAGTTGAAAAATGCAAAATTTTGGCTTCAGGCGACCCAGCTCAGTCTAGGCGCCCAAACACTCATGCCTTAGAAAAATTTTCATCACCGACAAACAAGGCAAAGGCAAGCACGTGGAACAAAGGAGAAAGTTGAAATTTGCAAAATAAAAACTAAGTCAGGAGGGGTTGGGCTCCCCAGAAGAAGATAGGCGCCCAACTTTTCAAGGCATCAAATGGTGAAATTAGGGTTTGTGCTCCCAAACAATGTTGCTCTGATTCTTCTTAGCTCTACAGTGAGTCCGGTAGTGCAGTCATCAAATCAACCAGTCATCTAGAATTTGAGATCAAATAGAGAGGAGTTTCAACCAAGTGGAAGAATGCAAACCATGAAAGTATCAGAAAATATTCTAAGTCTGGGAACTCTGGGCGCCCTAGGTGGCTAGGGGCACCCAGGCAATTAGGGTTTGCAAATGAGCTTAATCTCTGCAGAATCCTGCCAGCTTCGCAGTGGATGTCTCCGTCAGATCATCAGACTTGTTAATCACCGACAAATCCAGATCAAACTGAAGCTATAACATGAAGGTTCAAGTTTGAAGAATGAAAATCAAACAAAAATGGTTGTATGGAGGAGTTGGGCGCCCCAGAAGGAGATAGGCGCCCAAGCTTTTAAGGGCCTAAATGGATGAATTTGCAGACGAAGCCTCCAGCATGACTTCTTCAGTTTTGAAGTAGCTCTCCAACGCAATCATCAGCATGTTCGTCGGAGTTGGCAGTCATCAGATATCGAAGGCGGAATAGAGGGAGAAACATGAGCAAAATCACAGAAGTCAAAAGCAAGGTAAGAAACACAAAAAATATTCTAACTCTGGGAGAGTTGGGTTCCCTAGCTAGCCAGGGGCACCCAAGCTTTTGACCCCCAAGATTCAGCTTTCAAGAGACATCACTCCTAGGAGACCCCCTTCAAAATCTTCTCAACTATCCAGTGAATCTGACAGTCAGCCAATCGGATCAATCTAGCTCCCAGAATCAAGAATTCATCAAAAGATCAAAGGGAAACAAGCACAACTTGGAGAACTTAAAAATGGCTAACATTGGGAAAGTTGGGCGCCGTAGAAGGAGAAGGGCGCCCATGATTTTGAAGGTCAAAACGAAGTTTTTAGTCAAAGTTGCCTCTAGAACAACCTCGCCAGATTTGATCAAGCTCTGCGATGAATCATTCTGCTCGTCCATAGGATCAATCTGGAAACCGGAAATCGAATTCAAACTAGGGTTCAAAGTCAAGGAAAAAGTTGAAAACTCTCAGAAAATGACTAAGTCTGGAGAAGATAGGCGCCTCCAGCCAAGAAGGGCACCCAAGAAGCCATGCCTTAGCCAAATTTTCAAATTTTCAAAATTTCATGGAGAAGAAAACGTCTAAGTTCAATGCACAAGGTCAGGCTAGGGTTTGAAGGAGTGAAAGCAAAAAAGAAAGCAGATTTTCTCATCCTCAAACTTATTTAAGGCGTCCTTCTCTTTCATTTTTCATATTTTCTTGCAGGTGGCATCCAAGTTAGAGAGGAGTAGCAAACAGAAGTTTTTCTTCAATTCAGATTTGAGAACCAAAATTCAATGCTTTTTCAAAGTCCTTCACAATTTTCAAACCAGCACATAAAGGAGCTTGCTTTTTCATGTTTTTTTCATCCAAAACATCAATTCTTTGAAGGAGGTCAAGGTTTTCAATTTTTAGTGATTCGGGTCATCTCGGCTCATCATTCTAAACAATTTTTGAAGAAATTTTTCAAGTTGCAGCAGCTACTTTTTTCATGCATGTCCAAGGAATCATCAAAATTTTCAAGATTTGATCATCTGGGTCCTTCCAAAACATAGTTCTGAACAAAACCCAAGTCAAAGCTTTTTCAAGAAAATTTTCAAATTCTAGGGTTTGTTGCTTTTTCAATCAGCCTTCAGTATTTTCAACATTTAATCAACTGGGTCCATCTAAAATGTGCTTCTGAACAAAACCCAGGTGCCAGCTTTTTTCAAGAAAATTTGAAGAAATTAGGGTTTGCTGCTTTTTCAGTCTACACTCAAAATTTTCAAAAATGGGCGATCTAGGTCTTCTTGTAATGAAATTCTAAACAAAACCCATATCTCATAAAATTTTGGAAAAATTCGTCTGTCTAAAGAAAAAAAAAAACAAGCTAAATTTAGAAAGTGTGCAAAACTTGTCTAAACATTGGTGAGTTTACAATCATTCTTCAAGGTTTTCAATATGGAGTACACTCCCCTCAAGTTCAAGACCAAGTCAGCACTATATCATGACTTCGTCAAAACAACTGAGACTGACTTGCACCACATCAAACCAGTATTCAACTTGCAAGCATTGGAAAATGCAGGCAACATCGCAGTCAGACACCTTGGTCACTCTGGACTACTTGCAACAGCATTCGTTCCTATTTCAGTGCAGAGTCTGGAATTCGTAATCGCTTGCATCAAGCATTACAATCCGGTGACTCGAGAGATTCAGTCAGCAGATGGTAGAGTGATTTGTAGCCTAGAACCAGACATGATTGAAAAATGCTTCTCAATACCACCTTGGCCTGAAAGTGTAACTATCTCCAAGGAAGAATGTGAAAGAGTATGGGACATGCATAAGGAGAAATACAACAAGAAGATTGCACAGAAGTGGATGAAGGAAAAACATGACTCTGCCAAAGAACATCGGATGAGGGGAATTCAAACATGAAATTGCTATAATGATCACCCTGCTCAACCGGATCACTGGTCAAGAGGATGCTACAAAGTTCCTGTTGTGACCTTTTCACACATCGCCCCATTCAAAATGGGGACCCCCTAATTTTTGCTCCATTTTGGTTCTTTTTGGCTTTGGTTTTCTCTCTCTCGCTCTCCGTGTCTCTTTTCCAGTCTGCCTTTCCGGGGACATTCCCGTCTTTTGAGCTTAAAACGTGAATTTGGCCAAGTCTGAAATTAGGGTTTCCATCCTTCTGGTCAATCTGAGGTCGAACGAAGTGAATAAATTGAAAATAAGGACTAACGTTGTTGTCAATGTGCTTCCAGCAGGCTTCCACTGAAATTTTCATCAGATTCTGAGTACTAACTATTTTTAGTAAGCGTGCAATTACGGGCAATCCTTCAGCATTTTTGAAATTTCGACAGTCACACTGCGTCTAGAACACATTAAGCTACTCGCATGCAAAATTTGGGCCGAAATGGATAACTTTCTATTTTTAGCAGTTCGGCTTCCGGAGCAAATTTCAGGGCTTGAATGCAAAAAAATTCAACGCATGTCTAGAGATTCCTTCTGGGTTTTCAGAGACCTTCGCAATGGTATAACATGCAAAATGAGACGGCCACTTTCAGAGTCCAGCCTTCAGAGGCTATTTTTAGGGTTTGCATGTCAGGGTTTCCTTTGCATGTCGGATGATTCTTTATGGGTTTTCCGAGAGCTACGCAGTGATGTGACATGCAAATAGAGATGATCACTTATTAAGGAACTTGCTATTTTTAGCAGGTGCATCCCGGCAGCCGCCTCCCAGCAATTCAGAATCATGAGTGATCGCAATGCATTAGAAACGAGGACAAACAGAGATCATTTGATACGCATGCAGAGCAAATTAGGGTTTCCAGCTTCAGGACCTTAAAAGAGAGGTAAAAAGTCATAATTTTCGAAAATCGGTGTAAACCACCGCGATCAGCATCCTTCAGGCTATCTGCTGGTAAAATTTGAAGTCAAACGAAGCACTTACTATTTATAGTAAGTCATTTTGGAAACAGGCTAAAAATAGCAAATCAGGTGCATGCGCTGATGTCAACAGGCAGGTCATGTGGTGAGGAGCGCCTCATTCAAATTTCAAGACAAACGGAGCTGTGGAGGTACCAGAAGCAAGCAGTTACTATTTATAGCAAATCACCTTCAGAAATGGGCTAAAAATAGCAGGCCAACTAAAAATAGCAATGTCAACAAGGTAACAAGGTCGTAAAGATGCAGTGTTCAAAATTTCAAACCATTCTGAGCTTCAGAGATGCAAGAATCGAGAGACTTACTATAAATAGTAAGGCACAGAGAAGCTGGCTAAAACAAGGAAAAATGGCTAAGGCATGAATTTCATCCTGCAGCACCCAGGAAATGCGCCCAAGGTGGTAGAGGCATGGAGAAAATTCTAAGTTAAAAACTCGTCCTCCTGCTTAGCCAAAATGCACCTATGAAGCATAAAAGTCAAAAGGGTCAACGTTTTTTATCCTGTAGCTATGGCTAAATGCGCCCAACTCAAGTTGATGAGGATGTGATAAAAAATTCTAAGTATGAGATTCGTCCTGCACACATAGTAAAATGCGCCCACCTTGAGAGTTGAATAGCAAAAATTTTTCTTAGTGTTGAACTCGTCCTCCACCACCCTCCAAATGCGCCCATCCTGCACATAGGTGAAAATGCGCCCAAAATGAAAGGAGGTCAAAGCAGTCAACATGTTTTATCCTTCTCCCTATGCAAAATGCGCCCAAAAGCATGCATGTAAAGACAAAAACGAGGAAGGTGAAAGGCCACATGCTAGGCGTTGGAAGTTTCATCCACCACATATGCTCAAATGCGCCCAAGAAGGATGGCAAGTCAACAAATCAAAGAAATTCGTCCTCTTCACCCATCTAAATGCACCCAAGTTCAAAGAAGTCAATAAGTCAACAATTTTCATCCTTCATACATGCCTAAATGCGCCCAAATGAGGTCAAGTGAAGACAAAAAACGGGAAGTTGACGAGTCATCCTTCATGCAAGCCAAAATGCGCCCAAGTTGAAGATAGTAAAAGTGAATGTAGGGTGGCGAATGAGGTAAAGGGTGAATAAAATACTCCAAGGCGTGGTAAAGACAAGATAAATGCTAGGCGTGGGCAATATTCTTCTTCAAGTGTTAAATGCGCCCAAGGTGGTAAGTGTTATAAGGTGTTAGAAAATATTGCCAAGGCATGTGGTATGAATAAATGCTAGGCGTGATTTTATTCCTCTTCAAGTATGCTATGTGCCTGGGGTGGTGAAATAAAATGCAAGATGGTGTTGATGAATATTGCTAAGGCGTTGGAGTTTCAAGTGAAAATATCTTTCAAGTGTAAAATCAAATGCAAGGCAGAGTGATCAAAGCTAAAAAAAATTCTAAGGCAAAATTTTCAAGATGATTTAAAAATTTTCTGAGGCAAAGTATTTTCTTCCTTAGAAAATACACCTAGAACTCAAGGTGATGAATTTTTCTTCTTAAAGCACAAGCAATTTTTCAGAGATGAAGTCAGAAGATGATGACAATATAGGATGAATTCAAAAATTTCTCAAGTCTGAGCAACGGAGTGTTCACAGAGATGAAGAACGGATTTAAATTGGTGGAATAATATTTTTTTAAGGTTTAAAAATTTTAAATTTTAAATGAACCCGTTCGTTGTGTATCCATGGATTCATCGCATTTCGGATAAAATTTTCTTCTGGGTACTGAGCATTTGTGATGATAGATGGATTTCCATGTCTTCCGCACTTCGCCAAGACCTTCAGCATGAAGAATTTAATCGGTGCTCGAATTGTGAATTTTCCTAAGAGAAAATTTTAAAATTTTCTAAGGCAAAGTAAATAAAATGTGTTTTCAAAATAAATTTCTCCAGACAACGAATTTGAAGTGAATTGCCTAGATGATTTCGATCGAATTCTTCATAGATGAATTGTCCAGAGCGTCAGAGATGATTCAAATTTAAATTTGCAAGACAGAGCTTCGGCTGGGGAATTAAATGAATTTAAAAAATGAAATTTAATTAAACATTTTCGAAAGTAAATTGAGACATGCCAGTCAAAGTTGAACTTCTAGAAGGTTGAGATTCTCGGACAAGTGTCAGAAATACCAGAGAGGGAAAATTCGAATTCTTGAAGTGGAGTAGTGGAAATTTAATGCACTGGCTATACTTAGCTCCTTCTAGAATTCGATTTTTGCTATAAGAGCTAAAGCTTATTCATTTCTTCTTCACAGCTGGAGAAGTGCGAATTTGCTCTGAAGATTGAAGCTGGGTTTATTGCTGAAGCTGAAAGTCTGCAAGTACAAGAGAGAAGTACGACTTGGAACTGAATGAAGTGCTGAGTGAAGGGCGCTAGAAATTGCTGAAGTAAATAGGCGCCAAGTCATTTGGAGGTTGCTGAGTTCCAAAATCTGAAGTTGCTTGAGAAGTTCGAAGTTTTGCTGGAGGTTGTTGCTGAAGTTCGATTTCCACTCTTGGGGCTGCATAGAATATTGTTGAAGTAAATATTGCTGAGGAAGTACGAATTTATAAGAGTGAAGCTGCTAAAATCTGAAGTTGTTGAGAAGGTGCGCACTTGCTAAGTCTGCAGTAGCTGAGAATCGAAGAAGTGTGAATTCAAATCTGCAGTTGCTAAAGTGTTGAATATGCTGAGACTTTCTAAGTGATTGAAGCTCGAATTTGTTGAAGAAAGAAGTTGAGGTTTGCGAACGAGAAATAACATTGCAACTTCTTGAAGTCGACTGGCAGCCCTGCAAAGTATTTTATTTATTTTTCTAAGTTAATTTGCTGATGAGTGTCTATTGTTTTGCAGATGGCTAAGGCAAGGGCGACTGGCAAGGACAACAATGGTGCATCCAGGCAAGCAGTTATAAAGAAGCTGAGCAAGACATTTATGCCAGAGTCAAATTTCATTTCGAAGTTGGGCAAGCTGACAGATACCAACTTGGGCTCCATCAACCTAGAAACTTTCAAGAATCGAATGTTGGGGATTGGTAATCATCGACCTTCGAACACTTCACACAACATCATTCGAAGTGGATTATATGCAGCTGCTGGTTTCCCACCAGCCATTCAGTGTTCGGAGTTGATGATGGAGTGCGCCAACTGCTACGAGAAAGATCACAGGTCAATCATGTCACCGGATGGACAAGTGCTCGCCAACCTCACTCCTTCAGCTATTGGCGAAGCTTTCGGAATTCCAGTCAATAGAAACATGATTTACAAGTCCAGGGAACGAGCTGAGCAAATGTATGCTTCCGCATACGAGAGATGTATGGAGACGATCAACACTCACTGGATGAGCAATCCCAAGCCTTCTCGTACAAAGTTGTCGAGACAAATTATAGCAGATGACTTGAAGCAGGAGTACTGTGACCTCATTATGATGCCGAGTCGAGTTGGAGGCTGCCCACAGTCATTTATTTTTGAGCCTTGGATGTTCTACTACATCAACCTTGTGCTGGAAGGGAAAGACTACGTCCACTGGACTGAGATGATCAATAACAATTTGCATGAGCAGCTCTTGAGCCTGAGAAGAACAAAGACGTTCTATATGAGCTCTTACATCATCTACATGTTGGCTCGTATGACGAGGTATAGGGGAATTTCATACAAGGAACCTGTTGGTTGTGGCTCTCACCAATTCAAAATTCATGAGGCTTGTCCGCAGTTGCACCTAGCAAGTACTACCTATTACAAGCGTGTCAATGACGCCTTCACTATGCACCTCACGAGATTGCTTCAGGAGCGGATGCATCACAGAATCTCGAGAGAGGCCCAAGAATTGATTGAAAGGTATGAGTGCTGGTTTATACAGTTTCCGAAGTTTTCTTACATTAGGTTGCAAGGATTTTCCTCATATCCATATAGGCTACCTAAGTACCCAACCAATAGAATATTGATGTTAGAGATATCTAGGCAATTGGTTGCCTACGATAAAATTCAAAAGAAGAAGAAGAAGGGAGGTGTTGACTTCCCAATTGTCATGGGCAATTCGGATGAGGTGTGTCCTTCATTACAGGCAGCCAGAGAAGCCGAGAGTGAGCTTCAATTCTATCACTTTTCATATCACACCAGCCGACAGCACTATGATCCACATAATAACATCAAATGGGTACTGTCAAAGGAGTTTAAACACAAGGCAAATATCGAGGATTATTGGGCTGATGCATCAGATGAGATTGAAGTCAGGAAAAGAATGTTCTCTCGGTTGCCAATTAGCATGATTAGGGAGTGTGAAGTTGTTCTGGTTCCAGACCAAGTGAATGAGGATATGGACATTGTCCACCCAGATTATGCAGCAGTAAGAGATACTCCACTTACACTCTCGGATTGGTCAAAACCAGAGGTTGCTGACTTGGACACACTCTCCATTCCAGTTTTGACATTTACTAGAGCATGGGTTGACAGACGGGTGAGCAAATTGAAGAGTAGGTCAATTGTTTTGACTTACAATTTGATGGGAGATCACAGGACACCCACCACCGGCAGGAAGAAACAAATTACACGAGGTCCAGAATCTAAAAGGAAAGAGCCAGTTCGGCAGGAGCTCGTTCGGCCGGAGCCTCCACGAGTTGCAGTCGAGTCACCCACGCCATTGGAGACACGTTCTCCAAGCATACAGGAGGTTTCTTTGTTTGCTGATCAAAGGAATGCATTGAATCAGGTGCAAGTGGTACAGGAAAATAATCAGCCACCATGGAGAGAGTCAGTTGGCCAGAGTGTCAACGCACCTGTTAGAGTTGATCAGCAAGATGATGAGGGGACTACTACTGACCCCCAATTTCAACAAGAGTTAGAGGCGGCTTTGGAGGACGATGATGATATAGTTTTAGGAGACACTCAGCCACTTGAGGACGATGAGCCTCGTCAGAATGATATAGAGGTTGAACAAGTTCGAGAAGTAGAGGCACAAGAACAGCAGCCATTTGATATACAGTATACAGTACCTGATTAGCTCAAGGATAGGATGAGGAGAAGCCCCAGCGAGGAGATTGATCCAGCAGTTGAAATGGAAGAGTTCTTGAACAGGATCAACGCACCTCCACAGAAGAAGAGAGCACAAAAGTTTTCGAAGATATCAACTGATGAGGATGGTTCTCGTACCCTTCACGTGGCCGTGCCACAGGTTGATTGTGACCGAGATGAAGCAGTGCCAGAAAATTACGTGGTCACAACTTTGGAGTTAGGACACCCCACTGGTGCACAGATTGTAGAGGAGTGTGATAACTCCTACCTCGCCCTCAAGGACAGATTATTCAAGAAGGAAGGAAAGTACAAGAAGTTGAAACGAGAGCATAAGGCCTTGATTGGATATGTGCAGCAGTTGTCTTGTTCTCGTGGGCAAGAGATTCCAGTGATAGAGCTTCCAGCAGAGATACCTAGAGAGTCCATCAGTGGCTTGTTGGAGTTAGGGAAGATGGCACAAGAGGCAGACGAGTGGGTC
Source organism: Sequoia sempervirens (assembly GCA_007258455.2). Classification (NCBI taxonomy): domain Eukaryota; kingdom Viridiplantae; phylum Streptophyta; class Pinopsida; order Cupressales; family Cupressaceae; genus Sequoia; species Sequoia sempervirens. The sequence goes on from VDFB02328408.1 coordinate 61,911, forward strand.
ACGGGAGTTCGTGCTGAGACAAAAAAGTTTATGGAGGACCTTGCTTTTGCTTTTCAGCAGGCTTCTAGTATTTTGGCACGGATGGAGGCAGTTGATCAGGCTTGGGGAGATGCTTCTGTTTATCAGAGCAAAGTAATTCAGCGTTTTGAGGCATTGAGGCATGTTCCTTTGCGGTTGTTGATTGATGGAGGGGTCATTCAGGAGAATGACAGATATGATTTTTCTAGATGGTATTCTTCAGCAATCACGGGACGTGGTTTCTTCGACGCAGCACAGGCAGATTCAACCAGGGTACGAAAGGCTATGGCCAATATCATTGATGGAGTCCAAAATACTTTTGAGGCCATATTTGCTAGGCGGTTGAATCTAGATGAGGTGATTGTTGATAATTTGAGGGGTAGGCTGGTGCCTTTCTTTTCAGAGGTAAAGAACTTCGTACAAGATGATTTCGAGAACACTTCTACTTTCTCCAGTTTGATTCAGAGCACGCAGGATTCCTTAGTTGCCTGGAGAAAATCTTGTACAAGGCATGAACATTCAGTCACGGTGTTAGAATTCCAGCTTGATTGCATTCCACCCATTTCAGTTCAGGAGGTTGAGGTTGTACTTGGCAGATTCGTTGAGTTTGCAACCAGAGAGAAGGAGAATGGGAATGCACTACTGGATGAGGATCTTCTAGAAGACTGATTGTGGGCATTTATTGCCTTTACTATTTTTGGGAGAGTGGGAATCTTTGCTCATTTATTACACCACTCCCCATTCTGGCAGTTTTTAGGGTTAGGGCTGAGGTGGCTTAATCTTAGCCACTCTTTTGATTGTAATCTTAGCGTCCATTGGACTGGGCTACCTATAAAAGGGGGAGTCCCCCTCATTTGTAATTCATTAGACTAGCATTAGATTTGGAGATCAGACTAGAGAGTAGAGCAGATTAGACATTTTGCTTGATAGTTTAGCATAGTGTGGAGAAGAAGGAAAGTTTTCCCTTTGAAAACTTTTGTGGAGATTGTTGTGTAAAACTTTCATGATAATAGATCTTTTCATTGATGGTGGAATTCTTCTTTGTCATGGATAGCTAGCAAGGTCTCTTCATCCTTTCGGATCCAAGTAGCATAAAGTAGCATAATTTTCATTTCATGCAAGTAGTTTACTTTGGATGTGTGGTGTTTTATTGAGGTAGCTTCATTTCATTCCATACCACTAGCAGCTTGTTGACGATAAGTTCGCCTTGCGTGGTCTACTGGACATTATCTTGAGTTTAACTTCGATTGTGATTTGTATACTTATATGCGTCATTCTGATGGTGTATGTATGCTAAATTGTAATCTGAACATCTTTTGCTATCCCTTTGAAGATTGCACTAATTTTGCTGAAGCTGTCCGAAGTGAGGCTAGGTGAAATTTGGTCGAAGTCCGTCGAAATTGAGCTCCACACATCTTGCATTTAGAATAGAATATAAGTTTCTTAGGCCCTACACTCATTTACTTTCCGCACATTTCTGGTTAGCTTTAGGAAAATGTACTTATTGCTAAATCATCCACCTTATACAAATCCCTTCCAATCATCCATTTATTGTTAACTGCAAGAAGCCTGAACAATTGTGTAAGTCCCCTCGTGAAAACAGCAATTCACATCAAACCAACTGAGGGTATTCTAAGTATTTCGAAACCTTGGAGTTGAATGTGCGAACTTTCTTGTAATATTAGCGCACGGAATACTTTGATCAAGAGAGAACGGATTAGCCTTCGGACTATTTTGTTCTGCTGATTGGTGCGGTCATAAAAATCACATCAACAGTTCCAACCCTGGATGTTCTATGTTATACCTCATATCATGAAGAAGACAGAATTCTATGATTGGTCAACCTTAATCAGTGATAGCCTCCATCAACAAATAACTAAATACTTCCAAATTCACGAGTTCCACATGGTCTCCTACCTTTTCTACCTAGTGGCCTTCCAAGGCAAATTCAGAGTTTTAAACACTGTGGTGTCTCTAAATGTACAGCACGTCTACAATTACTACCCTCAGCAGGAATTCATAGAGTCATCACACCATTACAAAAGGGTAAATGAGGCTTTCCTGATGTATACAGTGCGAGACTTGGATAATGAGTTGCACGTCCATATTTCATCAACTGCCAAGGCAGCAATGGCGGAGTGGGCAGATTGGTTTATATAATTTCCTACCTTCACCTACATCAGAGTCTATCGCTTCTCTAGTGCTCCACTCATGTTGCCGAGGTACCCATCAAATGAAGTTGTTTTCATGGAATTCCTAAGGCAAGCATACGATGTTGACACAGTCTTGCGAAATAGAAAGAAGCCTACCTTCAGTTTTCCATTTGGGTTGGGAATTTACACATGCAGATCAGCAGCAGATGCCAAGTCCATGGGTGATGAGTTGGCTAAACTTGGTCTCAAGCCTTACAACGAGAGACGATCGTATGACCCTCATGGCGTCTTCGCAGCCTAGCTTGAGAAGAATTATGCTCATGTGTCCACGCTTGAAGATTTTTGGGCCAATTGCAGAGATGAGTTTGAGGTACAGAGGTGTAGTTACAGTAGACTCACTCTCCATCAAATGAAAGATTGTTTGTCAGAGGATATCGAGGGACTTTCAGATGATGATGGAGATGTACTTCTCCCAATGTACACTCGAAAACAAATTGAGCAATAGCCTCTTCCACAGGTCAACTAGGCCAACAAAGAAAACATCTCGGTGGAAGAAAGGACATGCCAAGTCATTGAGTACAACAAGACTTTCTTGGTTCTCAAGAGAAAGAAATTCATTCCAGCAGCAGAGCCGCCAAGAATACAGTCATCACTTCCCTCTTCTTCCAGAGCACAGCCAAAGATAAAGGGTATAAGTCAGTCTCAAGAAGGTGTAAAGGGCGGCAGATCAACGAAGAATGTAAGAAGGTTGGACTTCTCGAGTATAGTCATACAGGAGCAACCACTAGTTGAAGCAGAAGCTCCTCCAGAAGAGTCTGTACCTCAAAAGGAAATAGAAGATGTGCCTTTGACACATGATTCTCCACCAGTGCCAAGGTCTTCACCAATTCACATTGATCTAGAGATTGAAGAAGATGAAGGAGTTGCAATTGAGCCTCCCAGGGAAGTTAGTAGAGATACCACATCTTGGCTTGAGAGCTCCCTGGGAAGGAAGAGAAGAAGACCTTCATATCAGTTGAATTTTGATGATCTTGACAATGTTTATCAGGAGGCACCTAAAAAGAAAGCAAAGAAACAAATTCACTTTGAGAGAAATCCTGATGGTGAGATGATCATGGAGACTGCTACGCCTCCTGAAGATAGAAACATAGATGAAGTGGATGTGGATGATTTCATAATGGTTAAGGTCAATCTTGGCAAGAACACCAGGCATGTGGATGTTAGTTTGTTCAAAGTTGCATCTAAAACTCTTTAAGAAAGAGTGTTGAAAGATGGAGAAGATAAGGCAGCCCTCAAAGCTGAAATCTAGCAACTCAGGCTATACATTTATAATCTTGTTCATGGCACTTCACAGGCTATTCAATTGCTGCCCTAGGTTCTAGAGACACCAGCTGATCATAAATAGTTGAGGTAGTTGGTAATATGTGGGAAGCAAACTCAAGAATGGATTGAGGGTTTCATCATCAGAGGAAAAGAAATCTTGGCACAAATGTTTCAGCTAAGGAATAATGCACATGACTTATGCCAAGGGATTCAAGGATTTGAACAATCAATGGTTGAGATGAAACCTAGTCACAAAATCATCATTGCAAATTTGGATACAGCTTATGGCTCAATGGTTTCAAGAGAACACAAAAGACAAATCCTTGCATGGAAAGAACGTCACATCTTCAAGGTGAGAACCTATGAGAGGATATCTAAGGAGTTTGTTGCATATAGACAAAGGGTGATTGAGGCTCTTCTATTCATAAGTGATTTTGTTGCAGAGATTCCTTCTCGGTACAGTCATGAGGATGGTTCCTACATTGGACTTGACGAAGTGCAAGCCCAGTTTCAGAGTGTTGTTCATGGCAGTGATGGCAGCAATTCAGTTGGTGGAAGGATGAGTCACATTTCCATGATGTCAACAAGGTTCGAGAAAGCGGCCAATGAGGTTGAAGATTTTTTGAGATCGATTGCAGATGGCGAAGAAATCCTAGAAAAGCGAAATTTTCTATAGATAGTATTGATGCACCTGACAAAGACACAGTTTCAAGATTTTTGGCAGATGTGATCGAGATTTAAAACAGCAATCATCTAGAAGCTTTCTTTCTACTTTCTTTCTATTCTCGTCTCAATTCTTATCTACTCTTTGAAGAAGAGAAAGAAAACAAAGTTGTAATAGTTGGCATTTCCTGTTTTCATGCTTTCTTAGGTGGTTAGATGTTTATCTTCTTTAGTTTTAGAAATAAAGTGCTTGCATGTTGGCAAGCTAAGTTGTAAAAGCAAGGGGATTGTAGGGTTCCCTACCTCTTGCTTGTCTATAAATAAGAGTGTTTGCTCATTGTTTTCTTTAACCGTGCTTGTGATAACAAATTGTTGAGCCTATTTTGCCTGCAAGTTGTTGTTTAATTGTTGTTCACTTTGTGTAAGAACAAGTTTGCAAGTCTCTTTTAGCTACAAGTTCTTGTTCAATGCATGTGTCTTTGTAATCTTTTGTTCCTGAGATTTGAGAAATAAAGTCTTGTGCCTATTTTGCCCTGATATAATGTCTCAAATTTTCGTTTATTATGTTATGCTTATGTGATATCCATTTCAGCTTGCATTGAAAGTAAGTAGATGTATGTTGAAAAAGAGTTTATTTACGTATTTTGTCAAAGAATCCTTCCTTGTCCATTTCTAATTCTCTTGCTCTACGTTTACTTGAGAAATTAGAAATGTCATTAAAGTAGGCTAGTCGTAGTTGAAATTCCTTAAACAGAAAATCTCAGCTACAACGCTTGAGTTTTATAACTTTGTGCTCTTAGCTGAACAAAAGGATAGGAAAATTAGTTTTAATTTACTTTCTTAAGAAACATTAGCAAAGAGAGAGCTTCCCCTCCTAATTCGAAGAGTAGTTTATCTGTGCATAGTTGTCTGTTTCTAATCCGCATTACAAAGGTACGAATTGAAACACCAACACGTTGGTTAAAATGGGATTAGCTAAGTGTTTTAAGCATAAAAAAATTAATATATTGTTACAGTTAGTTTAATAACTATGGGGTGAACTTGTTTGTATCGTTCATCTAGTGAATTTGATGTGAACTTGACAAATAAATACATAAAAAAAATATCCTTCCTTTTTCTTTCCATTCAAAATCTAAGTATAACATAATCAACTCAATCCTCTCTCCACATTTTGCATATTCTTAATATTTTTTCTCATTCTTCTCCACTCCTTTTCAAATCTATCACCGTCTTTAATACCTTAGATCAAGATCCTCCCTTTGCTTTCATTTTCATCTTTTTCCCCTTCATCTCTTCTTCCCACCATTTGACATAGACTCTTCATTCCGTATCTATCTGTTGACGTGATTTTCGTGATCGCACCAACATAGAATAAAGTTGCCAACGGCTACCCTATCCTCTCTTGAACAAAGTTTCCTGCATGCTAAGATTGCGAGATAGATCATACATTTAACTCCAAGGTTCCTTCATGCAATAGAATACCCTCAGTTGGCTCAATGTGTTTTGCTGGTATTTCAAGGGGACTTACACAATTGTTTGGCAGTTGACAGCAGATAATAGATTAAGGATTTCACGTGGTTCGAATGATTTGGCAAGTGAGCACAAGTTTCCTAATTCTAACCAGAAATGAACTGAATTTAAAATGAGTGTAGGCCTAAGAAGTTTATTTTCTACTCTAAGGCGTGGGACGTGGGATCAATTCTTACAGACTTCAATCAAGCTCCGCTTTGCCTCGCTTCTAACAGCTTCCACAGAACCGGTGCAATCTTCAGAGGAGTAGCTCAAGGTGTTTAGATCACAACTTTGCATGAAAATACCATCACAACGACGCATATAAGCATACAAATCATGATCGAAGTTAAGTACACTATATTCCAGTTGACCACACAAGGCGCATTCACCATCAACGAACACACTAGTGGTATGGATAGACGAAGTTTGTTTAAATTGAAGACCACATTCCACAATCACTAAGTACTAGCATGAAATGAAATCTACTTTACTTTAAGCTATTTCAAGTTGCTATGTGAATTGGAAGGACGAAGAAGCCTCGACAACTACTCATAACAAAGAAGAAATCACCATCAATGAAGAACTCTTTTATTATGAAAGCATTCACGACAACTTCTTACAAAGTATTCAAAGGGAAGACTTTCCTTCTTTTTCAATCTAAACTATACTATCAAACTATTCTACTTTCTACTCTATCAATTTCTCCCTACTCCTTCTCTGCTATCCTAACTCTGATCTAATTCTAATGAATTACAAACGAAGGGGATGCCCCTTTTATAGATGGCCCAGTCCAACGGATGGCTCAGATTACAATCGGCTGGATGGCCCAGATTGTGCCACCTCAGCCCTAAACAAGATTCACCCTAAAAACCGCCACCAAGAGGAGTGGGGTAATAAATGAGTCATTAATGGCCACCATCCTTCTAGAAGATTCCCGATTTGAAACGCGTTCACACTGTTCTTGATCTTCTTCTTGACGTTGTTCTTCAACTTCTTCTCTGTCACTTGAGTTATACTAAGTCTCAACACTTAGCCATTTTTCGCAACTTTTCTTCCTTCGAGGTTGAAATGTATTCGTGGAGTACTTGCTTCATCTTCTTAAGTTACCATTGTTTGGTCTCGACGTTTCTCCTGCAAAACAAGCAAGGAGAAGAGCATCAGAACACTTCCTAATATAAACTCAACTTACTTACCAGGATTTTCATGTTTTAACTTCCAAGGGTTCATCGTCTTCACTAGCCAACTTTGCGTTCAAATTCTTCATGCCTTAGCCAATTTTCCAACCCATCTTGCATTTTGCATAGCGCACCTCACTCTGATATTTCATCCAACTCAGGCCCGAGAAAAAAATGCTTTCATCAAGAATTCGATCAAAAATCATCTAGGCGATCATTTCAAATTCACTGTCCGAAATTTTTTGTTTTGGAAAACACATTTTATTCAATTTGCCTTAGGAAATTTTTAATTTTCCCCTTAGGAAAATTCATAATTCGAGCACCAATTAAATTCTTCATCCGAAAGGCATTGGCGAAGTGCAGAAGACTTGGAAATCAACTTTTCATCGAAGATCCTCAATACCCAAAAGAAAATTTTCTTCAGAACTTGTCAAATTCATGGGTATACAACGAACGGGTTCATTTAATTTTCTTGAATTTTGAACCTTAGAAAATAATTTTCATGAAATTTAATCCTGTTCTTCATCTCTGTGAGTGCTCTGACTTGGAAAATTTTAAATCCATCCTGCAATGCCAGCACTCTCTGACTTCATCTCTAGCAATTCATTCGTGCTTCAGGAAAATTTCATCATCTTTCATGTCTAGGCGTATTTTCTTAAGGAAGAAAATATTTCTGCCTTAGAAAATTTAAATCATTTAGCATCTTGAAAATTTTGCCTTAGGAAATTTTTATTAACTCATTTAGAAAATTTTCCTGTGGTGAAGAAATTCACCTAGACAAATTTCATTTAAAATGCCTTGAGTGTATCTTGTATGTCCTGAAGAAAATATTTTCCTCTCTCAACACCCAACATATTCATCTCCATCACCTTAGGCGCATTTTATGTTTGAAGAGGACACTTTAAATTCCAACGCCTAGCATGTTATTCATCACCCTACACACTCCTTGGCGCATATTATGTTTCATAAAGGATATTAACCACGCCTAGCATACTTCATTTCACCATACTTTACCTTGTTTACCATCTAACCCACAATACTTTACTCTTTACATGGCGCATTTAGCACTTGAAGAAGATGGGCGCATATTGCATGTAGAGAAGGACGAGTACTTTATGACGCCATGACTTGTCTTTGACTCCTCCTAGACTTGGCATACTCTCCATGGTGAAGTGGGCTAAAATTTGTCTTCTTCTAGGCTGAGTTGGGCGCATTTCCCTTGTCATGGAGAACATTCTCAATGCCTAGCATATTATTCACTTATCAACTTTATTTCACCACCTTATGTCTTTGGCGCATTTGGCACTTCATGAGGAATACTCAACACGCCTAGCAATATTTTCATTCAAATCTCCACCTTGGGCGCATTCCAAGGGGGGAGAGGGAAGTCAACACCTTTTTTGTCCTCTTCCAAGCTTGCATGGGCGCATATCACATGCTCAAGAGGATGGGCGCATTTAGCACTTGCAAGAGGATTAAATTTTGTCTTTTCTTGGCTGAAGTGAGGGCGCATTTCAAAGGGGTTGGAGGATGAAACTTAAGACTTAGATTTTATTCCATGGCACCAAGGTATGTTGGGCGCATTTTGCCTAGGGAGCAAGATGAAGCTTGTGCCGTAGAATTTTTTTTAATTTTTTTATCATCAACACTTCCTCCCTTGGGCGCATTTGAGGTAGGCTGCAGGATATCTTCAACATTTTGAATTTTGTTATCAACTACCAACTTGATGAGGGCGCATTTGGAGGTGGCAGGAGGATGAAATCAACACTTAGCCATTTTTTCTTCGTCTTCGCCAGCTTCTCTATGCCTTACTATAAATAGTAAGTCTTCGGTGGCAGGAGGATGAAATCAACACTTAGCCATTTTTTCTTCGTCTTCGCCAGCTTCTCTATGCCTTACTATAAATAGTAAGTCTTTTGGTTCTCATATCTCAGAAGCTCAGATTGATTTGAAACTTTGAGCACTACATCTTCATGACCTTGTTAGCCCGTTGATACTGCTATTCTGAGTTGGCCTGCTAAAAATAGCATGTTTCTGAAGGTAGTTTGCTATTTATAGTAACTGCTCGTTTCTGATACCTCCACAACTCCGTTTGATTTGAAATTCGAATGATGCGCTCCTCACCACGTGACTTGCCTGCTGACATCGATGCCTACTGCTGACTTTCTATTTTTAGCCTGTTTCTGAAATAACTTACTATAAATAGTAAGTGCTCCGTTTGCCTTCAAATTTTACCAACGGATAGCTCGAAAGATGTTGATCGCGATGGTATACACCGGTTTTCGGAAATTCTGACTTTTTACCCCTCTTTTCAGGTCTCGAAGCTGGAAACCCTAATTTGACTTGCATGTATACCAAATGGCCTCCATTTGTTCTCATTTTTGTTGCATTGCGATCAGTTTGTAATTCTGAAATCCTGGGAGGCGGCTGCCGGGATGCATCTGCTAAAAATAGTAAGTTCTTGAATGAGTGATCATCTCCGTTTGCATGTCACATCACTACGAAGCTCTTGAAAAACCCATAAGGAATATGCAGACATGCAAAGAAAACCCTGACATGCAAACCCTAAAAATAGCCTCGGAAGACTGAATTCTAATATTCATTATCTCACTTTGCATGTTATACCATCGCGAAGGTCTCAAAAAACCCAGAAGGAATCCTCAAACATGCACTGAAAAACTCTGCATATAAACCCTAAAATTTGCTCCAGAAGCTGGACTGCTAAAAATAGCAAGTTGTCTGTTTCAGCTCAAATTTTTCCAGTGAGCAGCTTGATGTGTTCTGGATGCAATGTGACTATCGGAACTTCAAAAAATGCTGAGGAAATGCTCTGAATAGCACACTTACTAAAAATAGTAAGTTGCCAGAATCTGATGAAATTTTATCAGAAACCTGCTGGAAGCATGCTAACACCAATGTTAATCTCAGTTTTCAATTTGTTCACTTCGTTTGACCCTAGATTGACCAGGAAAACACAAACCCTAATTTTCAGACTTGGCCAAATTTTACGTTTAAGCTTGCAGATGGGAATGTCATGTCCCCGATTTTTGTGTTGTTTAGAAACATAATTAAAATAATTAATCTTGTGATATCGCATAATTGTAATTGTCCAAGACAATATTACAATTATAAAATCATCATAAATGTTATTATGATATAATAAACATTAAAGTATACAAAATGAATATAAAATAATATTATAATTATTTAACAATTATGATTATTATAGAATACAAATAATACTAATAATGAATATATAATATATATATATATGTGTGTGTGTGTATACATCTTATATTTGATATTTGAATGTATATATTGAATATTACATATTACATTAATATATATAGATATAATAATAATAATTTAAAATAATTGACATTAAATAAATATTCAAGGCTAATATAAATGTTCGGATCTTATATTATTTTAAAATAATATAAGTAAACCAAATAATGGTGCGACCCCTCCCGAGTAGTCGCACCCTTTGGGAAAACTATTGAATACTTAAGGGGATAGCGTTTTGTTTACTCGGATCATCAGACAGAGATATTTGTAGCATTGTAATCACCTGCATGTTATCGCTTGATAAGGAAAAGAAACATTCCGGGAACTTTAAGCCTGTAACGCCGAGCAAGAAGAGGGAATTCCCCATTTACGGGCATAGATGGCCATTGAGTAATCAAGGAGAAGAAATCAATCAAAAAAAGGTAAGAAGCGAGAAATGTATACTCGGCGAAACAAATCACCATAGCATTGAATATTTAAAAGAGAACTGACGTAAAATAACGAGCAAGTGGAGAGGCACTTCATTTTTAATCTTGGACGAGTGTATAACATTTCCTTGATTGAAGCCGACGTTAGTATAAGATATTCATTATGGGATGAAGGAACCCACGCTGAGGAACATTGGTAGTAGGAACAACGGAGCTAAGGAAACAAGGAGATTCACCCTGTATTCCCAGCGCCGTCCCTATTCTCCACTGACGTCCAAAGCAATCAACAGGAAGCTGTGGTAAGCAGGATAAACAAGCGGGAGATTCAGACTATGAACTCTACGGGATAGAGGAGAGTCGGGAAGCGAACGCATATCCTAATGGAGCCACAAATTACAAGATATCACACCATACACCCACCATCATCATGGGAGATGTACACCAACACCACCGGATGCAACCACCATGGCTGGAGAACGATAGACGCGCTGGAGTGGACCGATCAAGCTATTTAGCAAGAAGAGATTATTAGGGCCATTTGATAGATTAAAACGAATGTAATCAAAGGCATCAATTAGTTGAAGCTTGTAGGAGGGAAGGACATCGAATGGAGGAAAGAGTTGAAGAAAGTAACATTGAAGGATTAAATATGTACACCACCAACAGGTAAGGGGTGATGGTTGTTTATGCACCCATCGGTATAGAAAATTTGATAATATGACATCGATGACTGATATATATATATATAGTGATATAAGTAGAATATGCACCACTTACGTAATGTTAATGAAATAGAATATGCATAGATGCATTCTTATAGGAATAAAGATATAAATATTGAGTCATTTGGGAATGATGGTATATACCTAGTCAAGATAGAATATAAGTATTTATATGGTTGTGCCGACAATAACTCTATTATGATAAATGGTTTTTCTCTTTGAGATTTGATAGAAGTTAATAGCTACCCTTTGTATTTACGAAATTATATAGAAGGATCATTCTTATTTGATATTATCACTAAACTAATTGATCTTTAACGCTACCAATGTCTCTTTGAGAAACACGTTGAATGGAAGATATAGGTTTAGGTGTTTTCGTCAAAAAGGGGACATTACAAGTGGTATCAGAGCAATGTTCCTGCCATCCTGTGAAATCAGCGTATATAAACTTACCGAAAAAGAAGGTATATTTTTAAGGCAACACATTCTGACTCATACAGATCAGGTATGGCTTATGACCATTGAATATAATTACTCTGCTATTAAGATATATGCAAATGGTGAGATTTTGAATGGTAATATTGTTTTGGCAATAAAAAAATTTAGATACTAACTTATGGTTAATAGACCTATCCAAATATGATTAATAAATATATATGATGACCAATAAATTTATTATGGGTCGTTGTTGAATGTCGTTTGTCAAATTGATGTTGTTATCATCACTATAATATTGCTAATATGTTATTTGGAATCAAACAACTAATGATGTTTTGATGATATTTTTCCCATCCTAATTATGATATGTGAAAGATTAATTACATCTCTACACCCACGACAATATTGAAGACTATTATGATATATCATTCTATTGAAATGTGAAGGCAACATCATTGGCTGGGAAAACAAGAGGTTCCTGTAGATCGAAATGGTAAGTATTAGGTGAGTACTTTCATAGCCCTTTATCAACAATGCCTTTATATAGATGGAAAACAATATTTGTTAAAAGGGTTATAAATGATTGATAAGGGTTTGGTGATTGATATATTTATATCACAATGAGCTAGTGCATATACATTCATATGATTATTAATATTTTGATGAATTCTTGAATCCTCATAAGCATGTTGCAGCGTGGATAACTTGTTAATATGATAATCATTAGATGCAATTGTTTGTTGAGGGATGGACCTAATAGGTTGAGCAGACACTAGAGTCCCTTCACAGTAGACCACCCTCATTGATGACTGCAAGTCTGCCAATGAGGGCCAAGGGGGTCATTTCCATGGGTGTTGGTTGGCTGCTCTTGGGCTGAGAAGGGAGTGCTCTAAGGGCCTCCTATGGAAATCCTTCCTCCAAACTATCGCATGGACTACCTGTCTACCCATTACCAAATTATCATTCAGTTTCAATCAAATCATAGGGGAGGAGGATTGGACGCCCATGAAGGAGAGCAGATACTAGGATCTCTTCGAGGTAGGCCACCCTCATGGATGACTGCGTGTCTACCCAGGAGGGCCGAGGGAGTCAATACAACAGGTGTTTATTGACTACCTTCGGGCTGAGAAGAGAGGCGCTAAGGGCTTCCTTGTGCGTGGTCCACTCCTACCTCTTGTGAATTGGGTGAGCGATGATAACTTGGGGTGTTTTAATATCTATTTAGTTGTTCAAAAATTTCAGATTGAATGCTCTGTAACATATATTCATATGAATGCTTGTGCATGATGTGTATTCGCGTATCTGCTTCATGTTTATGTGTATACTCGATGACCTTGGGAAGGAGGACGGGTCCACGGTGTAGTATGGGATACACCGAATCCACCTTCTCGATTGTCTGACAACATACTTCATTCAAGTGTATTTGTAATTGATTGTACACCCTATAACTTATGATTGTATTTAAGTATATACTTGCCGATTGTGTTTATTTGAGTGTATACTTTATGATTCGTGATTGAATTTGTAATTGGGTGTATACTCTATAACTTTGTATTGATATTTGAGTGCATACTCTATGACTTGCATTTGAATTCAAGATGTATTTGTATTCGAGTGTATACCCTCTGACTTTGTACTTGTATGCTTTGCGACTTTGAATTCAAGTGTATACTTCATGATGATGTATTTGAGTGTATACTCTATGGCATTCTATTCGTTGTGACTTGTATTCAAGGGTATTCTCTATGACTTACATGTATTCATACGTATTCTTTGTGACTTCCTGCACTCGTGCATATACTTCATGTTTTACCAGACTTATGATATGTTGTTTCTTGGATAACATCTTACTTGATCATTTCATGACTAATGCACTCTTATACATGACTACTCCATTCCTAAGTGTATGCTTGTGTTTGTGAAGTTCATACCTTGTATGTAATTGTTTCTATGTACACTCTAATGAATGCTTCATATTATGTATTTTCCATTTCTTGAAGGAATGATATGCTTATATCCCATGCATAGAAGTAAATTTGAGTATACTTGAACGCTCTACATATTCATGCCTTAAGTAATGACTAAATGCTTCTCGCTCCATGTGTGTGGTTTCTCTATGTATGCTTCCTGTTAGAGTGTATCTACATTTCTTCCTACCTTATGAGTATTTACGCATTGGATACCTTGTCTGAGCTTATGTGCTTTATGTATAATTACATGATTTAGATGCCTTGTGTGTAATTTATTGCTCGTTGCTTCTATGAGAATTTGCCTCATATTGAGTGTCTTACTCCATGTATTTATGTGTATTTGTATGCTTCATGTGCAATCTGTGATTATGCTTGCTCCATGCTTATATCTTGTACACATTTATGGCTAATATATTCAACATGACTGCTTTCGGATATGTCTTTCATAATTAGTGTGTTTTTAGCATATCTACTTGCGATTGACAAGCACACCCCATGCTTTATATATACAAGTATGAATACTTCATGCTTTATGTATTCAAATCTATGTTGATGTATGCTCCATATATTTATCCATACTTGTACTTCATGCTTTACTGCTTTCGTATGTTCAATTGTATGATTCATATCTTAATAAGTGCGCCTCATGTCTTACATACTTGCTTTATGCCTGATGTGCTTTAGCATGTTTTCAGCATGTGAATATTTCTATTATGAATGTTCTATTTCTTGAGTGTATACTTTTGATCCAACCTGTGTACTTTTTCGACTGTATTTCCATTCCTCGAGTGAATTAACATGCCTTACTTGTATGTATCATATTTTGCGAGTGATTATGTGTCTGTTGTATAGTCTATGTGCCATTCAATGTTTCTCTTCCTTTGTATGCTACTGGCTTCATTACTGTTGTGATTGTGACTTACGATATCTTATGTGCATACCTTGTGACTGTTTCATGTATGATAATTTGTTCCATGTATGATATATGTTCAACATGAGTGCTTTTTGCAAGTCATTGATTGCTACATGTCTGAAATATCTTCTCTATGTCTGAAGTGTATTGGGCATGTGTGTTCTATGCGAATGCGCTGAACATGTATGATTCTTGCCTTGTATAAGTGTATGACTGAAGATGTATGTGATTCGTGTCTTTTGCTTTGGATACTGTGTTTATGTATTTCATGCCTTATATGTATTGTGTGTATCTATTAAAGTAAAAGATGTTTGGAATTGTGATTGCTTGAGGACAAGCAATCTTGGGTAGGGTGGACTGTCATGTCCCCGATTTTTGTGTTGTTTAGAAACATAATTAAAATAATTAATCTTGTGATATCGCATAATTGTAATTGTCCAAGACAATATTACAATTATAAAATCATCATAAATGTTATTATGATATAATAAACATTAAAGTATACAAAATGAATATAAAATAATATTATAATTATTTAACAATTATGATTATTATAGAATACAAATAATACTAATAATGAATATATAATATATATATATATGTGTGTGTGTGTATACATCTTATATTTGATATTTGAATGTATATATTGAATATTACATATTACATTAATATATATAGATATAATAATAATAATTTAAAATAATTGACATTAAATAAATATTCAAGGCTAATATAAATGTTCGGATCTTATAGTTAAAATAATATAAGTAAACCAAATAATGGTGCGACCCCTCCCGAGTAGTCGCACCCTTTGGGAAAACTATTGAATACTTAAGGGGATAGCGTTTTGTTTACTCAGGATCATCAGACAGAGATATTTGTAGCATTGTAATCACCTGCATGTTATCGCTTGATAAGGAAAAGAAACATTCCGGGAACTTTAAGCCTGTAACGCCGAGCAAGAAGAGGGAATTCCCCATTTACGGGCATAGATGGCCATTGAGTAATCAAGGAGAAGAAATCAATCAAAAAAAGGTAAGAAGCGAGAAATGTATACTCGGCGAAACAAATCACCATAGCATTGAATATTTAAAAGAGAACTGACGTAAAATAACGAGCAAGTGGAGAGGCACTTCATTTTTAATCTTGGACGAGTGTATAACATTTCCTTGATTGAAGCCGACGTTAGTATAAGATATTCATTATGGGATGAAGGAACCCACGCTGAGGAACATTGGTAGTAGGAACAACGGAGCTAAGGAAACAAGGAGATTCACCCTGTATTCCCAGCGCCGTCCCTATTCTCCACTGACGTCCAAAGCAATCAACAGGAAGCTGTGGTAAGCAGGATAAACAAGCGGGAGATTCAGACTATGAACTCTACGGGATAGAGGAGAGTCGGGAAGCGAACGCATATCCTAATGGAGCCACAAATTACAAGATATCACACCATACACCCACCATCATCATGGGAGATGTACACCAACACCACCGGATGCAACCACCATGGCTGGAGAACGATAGACGCGCTGGAGTGGACCGATCAAGCTATTTAGCAAGAAGAGATTATTAGGGCCATTTGATAGATTAAAACGAATGTAATCAAAGGCATCAATTAGTTGAAGCTTGTAGGAGGGAAGGACATCGAATGGAGGAAAGAGTTGAAGAAAGTAACATTGAAGGATTAAATATGTACACCACCAACAGGTAAGGGGTGATGGTTGTTTATGCACCCATCGGTATAGAAAATTTGATAATATGACATCGATGACTGATATATATATATATAGTGATATAAGTAGAATATGCACCACTTACGTAATGTTAATGAAATAGAATATGCATAGATGCATTCTTATAGGAATAAAGATATAAATATTGAGTCATTTGGGAATGATGGTATATACCTAGTCAAGATAGAATATAAGTATTTATATGGTTGTGCCGACAATAACTCTATTATGATAAATGGTTTTTCTCTTTGAGATTTGATAGAAGTTAATAGCTACCCTTTGTATTTACGAAATTATATAGAAGGATCATTCTTATTTGATATTATCACTAAACTAATTGATCTTTAACGCTACCAATGTCTCTTTGAGAAACACGTTGAATGGAAGATATAGGTTTAGGTGTTTTCGTCAAAAAGGGGACCTTACAGGGAATGTCCCCAAAAGGCAGACAGCAGAAGAGAGAGACGGAGAGAGAGAGAGAGAAAGACAAAACCAAAGCCAAAAGATGAGGAACGGAGCAGAAATTAGGGGGTCCCCATTTTGAATGGGGTGATGTGTGAAAAGGTCACAACACTATCCCTTTCATTCTCCTTCTTTATCTTCATTATATCCTTACATATTTGCATCACTCCTCCCCATAGTTCTCTTTCTTCTTACATTCCCTTACCCTCTTCATATTTTCCTCTTCTTTGTATTGCTTCTCCCAACTCTCTTACCTCTCTTAATATCAAATTACTTGATCCTCATTTTTCTTGTCATTTCCTTTCTACTTACTCCTATATTCTTGAATAAATAATTTCTTCAATTTACATTAGTATTCTCTTTTCTTTAGCTTTATTCTAGATTCCTTTCACATTTCCCTACCTTCAAATGCTTTATTAGTCAATGCCTTCATTAATTAGGGGCCCTTACCACCCCAATATTTTTACCCCAACCCTTTCTTCCTTTCCCCTTTCATTTTCTTGATAATTACCTTCCCCCTCCCTTTCTTCCTAATCCTCCTCCATCCTTCCTCTTCCCTTCCAACCTCATATGCACTCCTTATCTTCCCTTTCATGGTTCTCCTGCTCTTCTCCCATATCATAAGGTTTACCATAATTCTTTCTTTGATTTTAAAAATATGAATTTTGTCTTCCCTTATTCTTTTATTTTATGTTTGAACTTGAAAAACATATAATGGTAAAGAAAACCCTAACTTACATGTACAACACTTTCTTTCATGTATCTATGATGTTTTTTTAATGAAGTGTTTCTTTCTCTCTTCCCTTTTACTTTGTACTTGGAAATGTGTTGTATACTTTTCATGATTTATATTTGTTTAGATTGTACATGTAGAATGGAGGCAAACACCTTCCCTCTTATTATGATATTGCTATCAGGATTCAACCGTGTAGTTTCGAGTCAAACTCATTGACCCATGTTTCATGAGTAGTGGTTCAACAAGAACCCATCTCTCATGATATCGAATGGTCCACTTAGCACTCATTGCATCTAGGTGATGCTCACAAATGCCATCCCAAGTCCAGCTCAAGCTTAACCAAGGAGTTTTCTCCAAGGTTAAGCCCGAGTTGTTACCCCATTTGCAAAACCTTCAACAAGTGTTGTGCCTTATGAACCATTCATAATAGAGCCCCTTTAGCTCATCAATTGATAAGTAGGAGGCATCACCTAGATGCAATGAGTGCTAAGTGGACCATTCGATATCATGAGAGATGGGTTCTTGTTGAACCACTACTCATGAAACATGGGTCAATGAGTTTGACTCGAAACTACACGGTTGAATCCTGATAGCAATATCATAATTTGACACGCTGTGGAAAAATGCCTCCTACTTATCACCTTCCCTCTTCTCTCTTCCCTCTTACTTTTCTATTGAATTATTTTTTGGTCCTTTTATGGGTTGTCTTATTTGCACATAGTTTTGGTGTCTGTGGTATTGTAAAACTACTTAGGTGGTTATATATTGTGCCTATATATACTTGCACATACATTAGGATAAATCAAAACTTTGAAGTACATTATTGTATTGTAGAAAGTTTATTTGATGCATTAAGAAATAAGGTTATTGTGCTAGGTTTTTAACCCAAAAGTATTTTCTCATGTGGCATTTAGTGTATTGTGTGTATGATATTTTCAATTTTTTATAGACTAAATGCTATGTTAGTATTGCTTCTCTTTTATTAGTTTATCGAGTTTTTTATCTTCATTTACATAATGATGCACTTAAATTTTTTAATGAATGTGGTATATCTTTTACTTGTTATTTCATGACTTAATACAAGCATCCATTCTTTGATTTCAAACTACTAGATATTCTCTCCCTCCCACACAAGAAAACTATTAATCTTTATCCCCCTATTTTTATACAACATAATTAGTTATGCACATAGGTAAGGGTCATAATGAACATACATGGACATTTCTAAACAAAAACAAGATCCTTCTTTTACACAATTTAAAACTCTAAACCTCCAACCTTCTCCTTCTAACATTTCCTTTCCCCTTCTAAAATTATTTTGTGCAAATATCCTCATCCCATTTCTTCATACCCTTCCTCTCAACTATAGTTATTGTTACAAGGTCTCCACCTTCGCATCCTCCTTTCTCAACCACTCTTTCTTCTTCCCTATTATTTTAGGTTAGGCTTCTCCTATATAGATTTCCCTACTGTAATTCACATGTTTGGAACTAGGTGTAATAGGAAGAACCTCTATCTATTCCTACTTCTCTTCCAACTACTTATCTCAATCTCCCTTCACTTAGTAATAATTATAAAATTCCAAGTACAATATGATCTTTTAATAATTATAAAATTCCCTATATAGATTTCCCTACTGTAATTCACATGTTTGGAACTAGGTGTAATAGGAAGAACCTCTATCTATTCCTACTTCTCTTCCAACTACTTATCTTAATCTCCCTTCACTTAGTAATAATTATAAAATTCCAAGTACAATATGATCTTTTAAAATAATTACAATCCACAAAATCCAAGATTTCTCTTTGGGACCTAGTCTAATTTTTTTCTTATTGAGATATGCTTCAACAAGCCTTGCAAAAAATCATTGTCCAACCTAACGATTGACCCACTGAAGTGGCCTCTATGCTCGATTCTATTCACAAGGATTCCCAAGACATTGCCTTTCATTATTTTGAACTTAAATCTTTGGTCATCTAAGAGAATTTACCTCTTTGATTGTAGTTGGCTATAAAATGATAAATAAAGTGAGCTCTTGTGGATAACAGTTCCAGCCTCCATATATGTAGCATGAATTTTCTACATAAAATTTAGATAGATATCTCAATTAAAAAAATAGGTGGTCACAATTAAAGGGTTTGAAAATATTGGTTAGGACCCTTCTAGTACTATCTCCATGTTTTTATTGCCCTTGTTACACTACTAACATTGTTTCATGTCCTATGTTGAAAGGTATCTTACAATATTATCCTCTATAAAAATGGATACATAGAATGAGGGTCATTTCTTCTACTCTTCATTGGTCATTAAAGTTCACTCATAACAACAAATCATATGTCACCTTGGTCATTGAGGAACCCTTTAATTAATATCAAGCTACAAAATCACGCATTTTTCTCTAATGCTCTAAAAAAGGGTCCTAACTCTTCTACTTCATCTTCTTGCAATACTACACTTCCCTCTTCCTCTTTTGTGCCTTCATCACCTCTTATTTCTCTCCCTAGGGATGATAGGGGTTCCTTAGAAATCACCCCCTCTTATGTAGGTGAGTATAATGTCAACACAATGAATTTAGCATTCCTTCTTTATATGTTTATACTCGTACTTTCAATCAACCTCATTATCTCATTACTTCTATGTTGCCAAATAATGATTGTGTGTATGGTAATGATTCTAATTTTATTAAATATGATGGAAATGATTATTGTTATTCCTTATCTTCACCAAAAAAATCTTTTGGATAGAATAAATAAGGTTATAAGTTCCAAGGTCTTGGTTGCAATGGATAGGGTATTACCAAACCCATTTAGTTGAATAGTTAGTTCACTATTGTAGATTTAGGATTCTACTCTCCACATGCAATCTAAGTCACCACTCACTTTTCTATAGAGGTTTGCATGGTCTCTATTTTTAGTTCACATCTTTCTCTTCTCTCCTTAAACTTCATTAATTATAATACATTTCTCCTAACTTGGATCTTTTCTCTACCAAGGAGGAGGTGGCCAAATTTTTTGGAGTTTATTTTGATACCCCTTCTTTCCATCATGATCAAGGATTCCCATACTAGCTCCACAAACATATATTTTAGGTAATCCATTCTTCTAGATTTTAAGCATATAATTACACAAGAACTTCATCATTGCTTACCAACTCAACCTTTTATTGAGAATCGTACTTCCTTGTTATGGGTTATGTTGGGTCTCAAAAATATTGCTCCACTTCTTAGAGAAAAATTTTACTCACAAGGCAAGGGTTGTCATCATGCAAGTGAAATAAGCTCATCAATAGATTGTGGATGGTTTAAGGACAACTCTACGAGAGTGGGCTATGTTTCTTACACTTCAATCTCATCTTAAACTCAAGAAGGTGTTCCTAGGGGCATTCCTTAACAAACATTGAAATCAAACAAAATGGACAACCAAAACAACTACGACCAAACCCAAATGTAATCATAACCTCAAATATTGTCATTAGGTTAAGACAAATTGGTTGCATATGACTCTCATGTAGTTGATAAAAATGTACAATCATAACCCACATGAAATGCATTCATTTGAGGCTCACTGAAGATAGATACCTGGTGTGAGACCCCATCTTCTATGACCCTATTGAGTCTATGCGTTTTGATGATTCTTGTCCAACATTCCATGTGCCCCCATGTTGGATGTTATTCCTGAGTTAGAAGTGATGGTTGTTCGCTTGTCGGATTTTAGATGAGGTTAACTGGAACATTTTACCTATTCAATGGGTGTTATGATTTCTCTATGATAACCAGATGTGTTCTTTTGTTTGATTATGCACATGTGTGTTGAACGAGATGTTCAGCCATGATGCATTAAAGATTATCTAATTTCTAGTTTTGGCGCTATGTATATCAGATTTATTAAGTTATAAGGATTATTGGTGACTAGTAACTAGCTTACTTATGGATGATATATTATATGATTGATTATTCAGTTCATGTGCTATCCTTCGGTGGGATCTTTTTGGTGAATCTAGATATATTATGGATGATTATGAGACTCGATATTTTGTTGGTGCATATTCATTTACTGGGGATGGTATTTGACATGATATTAGATTTCATGATTGATGATTAGACTGGTGCATATTCTGGAGGGTATTGATATAATTGTGGATGTTATGTTTTATATTATTCATGTGATAATCTTTGATATAGTCATTGTAATTAATGCATTTGCGAAATGATGTACTGTATAAGTTACCTTATGATTGATTAGTTGATTTATGATGATATGTGGTTATGATGGTTTTATGCTGGTACATATATTATACTATGCTGACACCTTTTTGTTGAGTGTACAGGAATTTAAATGCTGATGGAATCAATGGGAACACTTAGCCACTTTGTGTTGTCTTGTGTAATATAGGACCTTGGTGTGGGATCCTATGGTTTATTGGTCATTATGTTGGGTTATGTGATTTTTAAGTGTTATGTGTTATGTGGATTATGCTTTGTGCAAGTTTTGATTTACAAGTTTTTGAAACGAATTTTAAATGTGTTTTCAAGAGGTCTAGGGTGTGTTTTATGTGCTAAAAGTTAGCCTAGGACCTAGATGTATAAGTTGAAAGGTTATTTTTGTTATTTGTGATCTTATAAAAAGTGTTTAAACCCTCCTTTTACCCCCACTCATAAAATGGCGAAAAAGTGAGGGTGGTTGGGTGGTTATGTTGGTTATGGGAGGAAGTTTTCTCCCCTCCTCTTTAAAACTTTGTCCTCATAGAGAGGAGAAGGTTACATTGCTCATTTTTGTGTTTTGGAATTTTGTGTTTTTTGTTTCAAAGTTCTTGAGAGGGAAAAGGCTTGGAGGAGGGTATATATCCAAGAGATTCTCACATTGTTGGGATAATAATGATTTGAGGTATTTTTCTTCTTAGATGTTATACAATAATGTGAAAAACTTGTTTTATGAAGTTTTGATTTGAGGGTTTTTTTGATGTGATATTTTTTTGTTGTATGTTTTGTGTTGTCCCTTTTCTTGTGTGCTTTTTAAGGGACTTGACCCCCTCTTGTGAAGAGGAGTCTTTGGTCCTCCATATGCAAGGGTTCGAGTGGGTGTAGCTCCCACACATAGGGGCATTTCATTATTTGAGATATGAGTATCCCTTGCGGGTAATGGCCATTACCAGGGTATGAGTGCCCTTACTTATTGGGATATGAGTATCCCATTTTATCATATACTGATTGGTTTTTTTTTGGAGGAATAAGGGTGTTGAGGTGGAGGATGATGTGGTGTTGATGTGGTGTTGTGGTGTTGATGAGGTGTTTGATGTGGAGCTTGATGTGGAGATTTGACTATGGTGTTTATGTACATGTTTCCCCATTTCAAGTTGAGCCCTTACTCCCCTTAAGTGGTTTTCCCTTGTGGCAAACCAATCTGCTAGATATGTGTTTTATATATTTGGGAAGGGTTTGATGTAAAGATTTGTTATGTGAGGTATCTTGTATTAAAAGTGTTTATGTCTTGTATTGAAGTTTGTCCATGTGGCTAAGTGATTGCCCCATGTTCGGGGGTGGGTTGGCACACAACCCTACGATTGGGTAGAGAGCCCATTGGCATCTTGTTGTTTTTCCATTTTTGTTCCTTTCACATCTCTTCGAGGGAGTCTTTGAATATGTGCAAGTCTCTTGGAAAGAAAAGAATGTTGTATTGGAATCAAGAGAAGATGTTCTTGTTTGGTCTTGTTTTTGCATTTCAAGGTTCTTGAATCCTTCCAAGAGTTATAATTCATTTATTTGGAAAAGAAAATGAGGTTGGCAAATGATGTTATTAATGGTATTTCAAAATGATTTATTAAGTTGTGTTTTCATAAAATAAAAATAAAAATAAAATATATGAGTGAGGAATTATTGCATTATACTTTATTGTTAAATTTGTTTATGTCCTTGCATTTAGTTGAAAAAAAAACTTGAGATTGTCAATCTGGAGTATTGCTTTAATCTATGTTAAAAAAAAGGGAGATATTTATGAGGTATTTTATGCTGAAGTACGAGGTTAAGAAAATTAAAGTTAGCTATGTTATTAAATCATATGTGAATACAAAATGAAACTTATTCTTGCATAGTATTTGGAAAGTAAGAATTAAGCAAAATTGCAAGGCATATATTGCAGATCTGTTTATTAATTTAAAGGTTAAGCATTTTAAATTTCAAGACTTGCTTGTATCTTAAGTGAAAAAGCTTATTTCATTGTGTCAGTAGATTTGAAATGTTTAGTGTAAAGATTTCTGGATTGTAACTGTGTGTAATCTCCTTCCTTAACCCCCCACCTATTTAACTTTCCAAGTCTGCTTCTATTTTTTCACTCTCTTACTCTCTTTGCTCAGCATCCTGATGATGGATCATGGAGTATGATCCGAAACATTGATGCAAAAAAGATTACACACAGTTACAATCCAGAAATCTTTACACTAAATGATCATGGACTGTGGAAACCTTATGCTATTAATAGATTTGAAATGTAACAATTGCAAATGAGTCTGCAAATGTTTTTCCTTACAAAAAAAAAATCAAACACAGTATAATGTGCCACTGTATGGAAGAAACAAATTAGCAAAACAGATTATTGAATGAACTCTTAAAGAATTCGCACACAATACCAATGATAGGTGTAGAAATTTTAAAAGCAAATGTAATTGCCCAAGTCGCGCCATACTCTGTTCGTTGAAGGGTGTTGCTTTGCCCTGAGTTATCTGCATTATTCAAAGCAAATGCTATTGGGAGGTGTAAGGTTATCAAGCAACTGCAATTGGCTGATGTAAAAACTGCGCCCTTCCCCTCTAAGATCACGCTGCCTTTCAAACTCCTTTCTTGGAATGAATGATAGCAGATTTTGGGTGTGAATGTCTCGGCATAGTCAGGGTGTCACCCCTCATCACCTTCTGATAATCTGCCTTAAGAGTTTCTCTCAGCAATATTGAGTAGTAACTAGGAAAATTACAATTGAACTGGAAGGGTAGTTGTGCGCGGTGCTAGGCAATTCGACTTATCAAAGTGATTTACTTGTCTTAGAAGTTTGTATACAATTGTAGTTTTGCATTAAGATTAATGGATAGTTAAAGAGCTAACGACTTGCTTGCTTTGGCTCCATTTTTTTTATTGGTATAAAAGTTTTTATTAAAAAAGGAAAAATTACAAATGAAAACAACTACAGAGCAAGAAAAATAGGAGATTGCTGGAAGCAAAAAGCCCTTCAATAAAAACTGTCTCCTATTGATAAAAAGACCAATGTATGGCTCTGTTTTGAACTCAGGAATCTAGACAAATATACATAGCAGCAGATAAACAAAACCCTTCAAATCCTGTAGCGAGCATGAGTCTCCAGTTCTCGAGGTTGACTTGGTTGGTATACAGCAGCCTTCTATTTCTCAACGAGCTAGTGGGTCTGAATTCATGCTACGATGAGTTGAAATATTTTGAACCAGCCATAATGAATGTACTCCCTAGCCTTTCACATGCTCTGCCCATTGTATGCATCTATAATAGATTATGATACTGAGGGGGACCCAACATCTCTCTTTTTTGCAGTTGTGATAGTTGTCTCGTGTATTACCTTGACACCATATACTTAAGACTGCCCAAGTTTTTCCATTGCCATCCTGCAAGAAAAGTTGCTTAATGTAGATGGTAATGGTAAGAAAAAATCAAATTTTGAGTGTAACGTGAGCCTTCTGCTTGAAAAGTAACAGGGATAAATCTCTTAACAGTCTATGAATTGTTCAAATAACAATATTGACGAATACAAAAACCAAGGATGTGAACAGTAGGTAAATCTTCAGAGCATCCAATTCACTGCCATTACTTCCAATGATCCCATTGTTAGGATCCACTGTCATAGCATATATTGTGGAAAACAATGATGAGGACAACACCTTCTCCATGACCACTCACCACAGTACATAGTGCAACCAACTACAAGGGGGTGGGTAAAATCCACTACAGCAAGTGAAACTATTGCATTCATATTCAACCTCCTCCAGGTTCATACAAAAACTCCAGCCCAGTAGCCTTCAGAACAAAGGATATCCTTCTCTACCCAAGTAAAGAGTAAACATACCTCTTACAAGAAAGGTGTTAACCTCGAGGTCTAACGGGGACCCAGAGCTACATCCAAAACCAAAAGTTTTTTCCTCAAACGTATTGAACTGCAATTAGAGAACACTCAAAAGGGACTTGAGATCCTGATTGCTTTGGGTGGCAGATTGCAAGAGGGTGAGATGACAAGAGAGGCTTGTACAAATCAAGTTTTTCATTTGGACAGTATAGAATGTGAGAGAGAAGTCGATGAACAACGAAATTTTCAGATGTGCTTTAAGACAATGTGTTTGAAGGTCTGAGTCAGAACATTATATTGGAAGGAGAGGCCAAGAAGCGTTGCTTTCCAAGACCACACCTTCGGACATAGAGCCGAAAGATTAGAGAAGAGATGCTTCCATAGACGTTGTACATGAGGACAAGACCATAAAGCATGTTTAATCGTCTCTTTTTTAGCACAGAAAGGGCAAGATAAGGATAGGGAGATGAAGGAAAGACATTCGCCACAAAATTTTCCAAGCTGTCAATTGGGCTCCATTTGATGAGTTCCCTTATTCATTTTAAACAATTGACTTCAAAACTACTCGCGGGAAGGAACTGGCCAATCTTTAATGAATTAACAAGAATGGTTAAGCTGCTTGCATCATGTAAAATTTGATTGGTTTGCTTACCCGTGAAATGTTCTAAATTCTTTAAGAAAAGTATCGTATGAGAATAGAAACGTGGTAAACTTTGGTTTTTTTTAGGTAATCGACCCAAATAGGCTCTAAAAGGATGAATAAATGCAAACAATAAAATGGTCTTGGAAAACTGCTCTTCTTGGTGCCTCTAAATCCCTTGATACACTCTCTCACACTTGCAGGAATGTGATATTAAATTTCGTTTGGAAAATGCGTTGTCTTGTTGTTTTTTTCCAACACCATCCACCCGTTCCAAATTGAATTCCAAATGATTTGTGCCAATCTATCCCTTCATCTTGAGATCTTACTGAATGCATGGGCCAATATCTCTCTTGCACAGAAAAACAGGATCTTATACTTCAGCTGCATAGTATTTTCAACCATGGATGATCAGTGCACTATGAAGGTGGATCAGGAATCAGCTTCAGAAGGAGTCCATAGAATGCTACAGTTTTTTAAATAAAATTGTTTTTTTGAGGGGATGCTTCAATGCCAAAGTGATGTTGATTACAAGTTATATGTTTTCCTGCCAGTGGATGTTTTTCATGGCTCTGAGCTACACTGCTCGTGTCTGGTTTTGTATGCCAGCATATTGTATGCCAACACAGTTAGGGCAGCTTGAGTTATTTGGTTATATCAGACCTATTTTGCTCTTTCTTGCTGCCTACATGCATAATTTGAACCTGTACTAATGGTCATGAATTCATGTTCTATGTGTATGGCTCTTTATGAGGTTTTTGTATTTACAGTTAATGTTGTTTTAACTCTCTTCTTTTTGTTGTAGCTTCCTGCTAGAGCCTTGTTATTTTTTGTATTTAATTCTGTATTTGAAGCTTATTCAATAAAAATAAATAAAAAAATGATCATTTATACATGTTAATTGTTCAAAGATATTAATCAACAAAACTTGGGAAGGAAACTATCTACAAGCAATGTAATATAATCATTTGTAAAGAGAAATGTTACAATATTTGTTTAAAAAGATCTTTTATATGCGGCATCAAATAGGTTAGAATTCTATGGCCAAGTCAAAATAATAATAAATAAATAAAACCATCATTTTAGTAAATAAAATTTGTCAGTCCACATTCTAAGTTTAGGGTGTCAAATAGTGAATGAATTAAATTAAGAATTTAATAATTGGATTATTTTTTCGTACAATAGATATGTAAAATTAAATAAAGTATTTAATATAAAAATAACCACTTAAATTTAAATTGAAAATTTATCTTAATGGGTGAACATTAGTCTTAAAAGAAATTTAATAGTATTTCCAATATTTTAAAGAGGAGGTAAAACTTGGATTTCATTATGAATCTTGAACCCATTGTGAGGTTAACTCAAATGAGAATGGCTAAATATAACCAATGGATAGACTTTTTGTTTATCACTTAATTCTTAGTTTTGAGGCAATACTAATGCTAAGTTGAGGTGTTGGAATAGAAATGCTTTGTTATTAGTATTATAATGTTGGAGTTAACTTTTAATTGTATTTCTCACTTGAAGGTTGAGTAATATTTCTTATTTAACATTGTTTTGCTTATCTCAATAATTAAGTCTTATTTTGCAATGTTATGTTCCTAGAAGAACGGATTGTGGTTTGGAAAGATGGTGTTCGTAGTTCTTTAATCTAAAGGAATAAACTCTGCCTAGTTAAAACGATGAGATGATATCTCAAACATGATGTCATCAATTTTAAATTAACTTTAGAACTCATGTTTGTATTAGTAGTGGTGGCAAGTTGAAAAATTTTGGTAGTTGTGTTTGTTTAAAGCTAGGAAAATTTTAGGGCATGACACCTGGTTATATCATGAAGTTATGTATGCACAGAAGGACTAACTCTATTCCTATACTATTGATTTGTGTTGTTTTATGGATGATTTGAGATTGGTCAGGTGGAATAGAGACCGGTGCCTCTCCAATGGGTTGTAGAGTCATGGGTAATAGGAAAGAAAACCATGAAATGAAACATAGAATAATTGATCTAGGAACATATGCAATCAAAGCACAAACATTATATAGAGAGCATACTTAATAATCCAAACTGAACTGCATAAATCCATATGTAACAAACAAATGACTATTACAAAGCTTGTAATACATTAGATTAACAAATTTTCATTACATTTCTGCCAACAAATGTGGCAAGGAAAAACCTTCACAACTGTCAAATATTTTCCAAGAGAAATACAAACAGCAATGGAGACATTCATTGTATAACATTTGTACATGTATTTTACTCTTCGCATGCTCCATGAATTCATAGCCTTTATGCAATTGGACTGAGTGTGAGTTGAAATCTTAGACAATCCTCAACACCTGCATCACCTCCAGTAGCCACCAAAAGAACCAACCCCCTTCAAAGAGACATAAAAAAATGTTACATATATCACAAGGGAGAAACCCTAGAAATTTTTTCACTGTTCATTATTCAAAATTCATGGCCCAAGTTGAATCCCACCCAAAATGGGTGCTTCAGATGGAAGGGAATGATCTGCAATAACTTTAGCGGTTGTGTAAAGCAACACCATTAATGTTGGTAGGTGGAGAGGGTGGATAGAGACGCGTGTAGCCTTCATGTGCTACAAAAAAACATTGCAGGCACTATTCATCCTTTGTTGGCACTTTCACCATCAACAAGAACCTCCACCAAATGCATGCAACTTTTCCTCATCCTTCCCCTCAATGATTTCATGGTGAGCATTAAAATTATCAAACCCTTAACAAAGCATAGGGCAGCCATCAAGGGTTGGGAAAATTGTCTGTCTAAAGAAAGGAGCAACATTAAAACTGTTTAACCCTCGCCACACACTCTATTGGGTGTCAGGCCTCAGGCCTGTTGCATGCCTTCTCCCATTTTTTGCCTTGGAATTCACCTTTTTTGTTCACTTTGGCTTATCAAGGATGTAGTAGGAACCACAAACCCATTGGGGGTTCCTAAGGTTCCCAATACACTAGGAACCATCAACAACCACCTTCCCCCTTTGACTTAGCCAATCTTCTGATTTCTTATTTTGGTTAATTGATTGAAGCATAGGGAAGGGAACACCCAACAAACAACACATTATGACATGATAACCCTTACAAACTTCTCATATCGGTTATTGATGAGGGATCGTAAACTAGGCATACAAAAGGGAAGGTATTCAAGCCAAAACTTGGGCATGACATGAGTCGTCCCAACAGGTTCCATGATTATGTCTATATGGATCCTAATTACATAGACAAGACCCTCAAAATAAGTGAGTTCCCCTCTCTCTTTTGAATATCAAATTTATTCTAAAAAAAAGTCAAGATTTTCTTCATCTCTTTAGTTGGACTATGATGAAATGCCTAATTGACGACAAATTTATGGTGTAAACATTGTTCTTTACCCTTAAGTTAAACTAGAAAAATAAAATATTTGAAAAGTGCAACCTAAAGTTGATTTATTGGTTAAAGTTGAAATTAATAAAACTAATTGGAGATTATGCTTCTATTTGTAACTATGTAGTAGCTTTAATGGAAAATGTTACTGCATAGTTGCAACCAAAATCATACTCTCCAACTATCATGGACTATGGAAATGCTATGTATCTCATCAAGAAACTACCCAAAGCAAGGTTTATTATTTGATTTACTATTCCCCTTAGATATAGAAGAGTGGTCCCGTGGCTAAGTCAGATGGTTACATTATTATCTATACCAACTTCCATGATCTTAATAAAGCTTCCCCTAGATATGGTTTCTCTCTCCTTTTCATAGATATTATTGTGGACTCTATCCTCATCTATGAGCTTTTCTCTTTCATGGATAGTTTCTTTATTTATAATTAGATTCTTATTATCCCTCAAACCAACATAAATCTACTTTCACTACACCTTGGGGTACTTTGTGTTATGTTGTAATGCCCTTCAATCTCAAAAATTATAGTGCCACCTATCATCATGCTATGTCTCTTATTTCCACAATGTTATGCACTTTCTTCTTAAGACTATGATTGCAACATTCTTGCTAAATCTACCATCTATTTTAACCATGTGCATGACTTACATATTATCTTTGACTACCTTAGGTAACATAATATGCATTTGAATCCTAATAAGTATGTTTTTGGGTCAATAGTTTCAAGCTCCTTTTCTGCATTGTCCTTTATCATGGAACTAAGGTCAATACTAAAAATACTGACACTATTCTCAATATCCCTCTCAAAAATATTTCTCAACTTTGTATCTCCAAGTTAAAATTTAGGCTATTCATCACTTTGTGGCTCAATTACTAACTACACTCTTCTTTTCAAACATATTTGAAATAAATACTTTATGATTGTGTTGAATGAGGAATGCCAACAAGCTTTTGATGCTATTAAAGCTTATTATTTGTATCATCTAGTCTTAATGCCTATAGATTCATAATTTTACTCTTCTTATTTACACTTCCATTATAGATACTACAACTGGGGCCATACTTGCACATCATGATGATGATGATAAAGATCATGCAACATATCACATCAGTCACATGTTATCTATGAAACTCCTCACACCTCTTAAAAAAAATGTTTAGCTAACATCTATGCTTCTCACAATTTAAGGTGTTTTACACTCCATGCTAAAAATAATGTTATCATAAAAAATTACCCTCTTAAATGCAAGCTTGATAATATCATCTTTTAGAACATGCAACTTGATGGGCCATGCTCTCGTAAAGTTTGACATTACATCTATTTCTCAAAAATCTATTAAAGGACAAACAATTAGAGTATAAAGGTAACTACCTAATTAATTAGTTGATTATTAGGTACCTTTATACACTAGCATACTTAAGCTTACTTAGGTCATGTGTTTTGTTGTCTCTAGTCATAGGCTTAGGACACATGTCATGATCTAATATAATCCTCACCTAGGCTTTCATTATCATTTATCAAGGGTAGTTCATTTATTTTATTATTCATTCATGTTTTTTGGATCAATAGAACTCTTAGGCTTTCATGGAAAATCTATTATTTGTTTCTCTTTTGTGATAGGTTTTTTATTGCAAATGATCTCTAAGAGTTGTAGGGTTGAAGAATCAACTCCAACATAGTATTAGAGCACCATACCTGCAATTCCCTAACCTTTTTTTGAGATATTTAGCATTGAGACTTCAAATAGTACATCCTAGAGCAAACTGGACCTCACCATTGTGTCTAGAATGTCCAAAAACTCACAAATCATTAATCTGGATGTTGAAATATGAGCAAGGGAAATTAAGGCAATTTTTTTTGGGTCATTGAAATATATGCAAGAAAATTATATATAGTTGTATAGAATTTGTACAGATCCATACAATTTGATACATACGATCACTATTATTAGAGTTGCGCCAACACAATCTATATGATAAAATTGCATTTTTCTACATTTTACGTTGTGTTTTTAGTTTCTAGTGACCTTTTGTGATTTGATGAATTTTTGCAATCCCAGTGATTTTTATCAATTCTAGTAGGGTTTTTAGGTTTCTAGTTGTCGGTGTTATTTTTTTCAGTCATTGCCATTTTTTGGCAATGGAGGTTTTACAACCATGGTCCTTTAGTGACTATGGGCTATTTACTTTAACCCCTGTGTTGGAAAAAAAATCACCACCCTTTATCAAACCAATTCACTGCCTTTTTGTTGCATCATTGTCACCACCTTGACCCAATCATCACTTAGGTTGAGCGTTGCCCAATATTTGTTATCCCATTGTTGGATCACTGCTAAGATGAGTGGTGTTGCTAACTCGCCACCAGGCCATCAACCTCCCTTTACCTTGCCCAAAAGAGTCATTATTTTCTTTTTGTTATAACTTGGGCATATGGACTCAAATTTTGGTAAATAAGATATCAAAAAGTTGGTTCCAAGCACTTTTCAACAGTGTTGGTAATTTTTCTAGATTTTTCTATTGGTGATTTTTGTTGCTTGTTGAAGTCATATCTACTATTTTTTCTTTTAGGCTCATAAATTTTGGCTCGTATCTCTATTTTCCACAATACTTGTGGTTTTGGAAAGCTAGTTCAATGCTAAACATAGTTCTTAGACCAAATTTTCTATATTTTTTTTATCCACTTTTATAGAGATCAATTATGAAGTGAACTCTTTCCTTTTTACTTTTCAGTTGTCAAATTTGCAAAAGGATTTTATTTTTCTTGTTGTGGGGGGGAAATTTTTTATCCTAGAGTCTTATAAGAATTAGAAAACACTTAAAACTAGCATTTAGTCACTTTGCAAAACTCAAACACAAACATACACATGGCAGAAACCTCTTCTATTAAGCACCTTACACCACATAATTATCACACCTAGAAACCTCAAATGAAAAAATTGCTCATGTCCAAGGGATTATTGTCTACGTTATATGATGTCATGCCTAAGTTCACTTAAGAATATGAGATATTCTCCTAAGAAAATATGGACGAAGTCATGGGTCTTATTGTGCACTTCATGTTTGAGACATCATATTATTTCACATAGAGTCTTATAGGACTCCTCAGCAGATGTGGGATAAGTACATGGAATTTTTTAGTATAATCAATGAGTTCCAAGCATTACAGATTGACGTAGAGTTGATTAAGCTCAAACCTGATTCATTCCCCTCTGTTGAGGAATTTTTGGTAAAATTCAAGTCATTGAGATCACTTTTACAAGGTTGTGGAAAGGACAAAGATGACAAGGAATGTATCTTTTATCTTGTATAAACTTTGAGTACCCTTTCAAGTGTTATCTTATACCTTCTATTCCACTATGAATGTATTAGGAGATACATTCAATTTTCCTTCATTTGAGGTCTTTTGTGATTTATTGACATGATAAAAAGATAAGTTGACACAATTAGAGTCACTTTCTAGTTTCAAGAATCATTTATTGGTCATCTAATCATCCAAGATAAATGTAAGAATACATAGCAACCCAAGATAAAATCTATACTAAGCAGTGAGAGTTCCTCTAAACTTAAGTAGAAGTCAAATTAGAAATGCCAATCCACACCTAAAAATTACAAAACTTCTAAGCATGATGATTCTACCTCTAAGGCGAAGAAGAAATTATATTAGGAGATCCTTGTATTTTTTGTGGAAACAAAGGATGTGCAATTACCAAACATTAAAAGAGATTAAAGGAATTATAGGGGGTCATGCAATAGCACACCATTTCACCCTCTAAGTCCTCTTCAACTAGAACAAGCAAAGTTCATGCACTTTCAACACAAGATTTATCTTTAGCACAAAGTTGGATTTTAGACTCTAGATCCTCGCATTATATGACTCATTCATCTAACCTACTGATTAATTCTCTTTTTGATAGTAATACTTCTCATATTGTAGTGGGTAACTCTTCACATATTTTAGTGTTGGGGTCAAGGGCTATATAGATTACTTATGGTTACATCAAGGGTTTTCTCCTTATTCTTGATATTTTTACAAATCTTCTCTTTATTTACCAAATTTTTCACACTAGGGGATAAGAAAATTGTTTTTTTGCCCAATGATGTTTTCATTCATGATCTCCATCATTCAAAGATAGTTGTTGCTTTATGTAGATCTTATCATGAGTCTAAATTGTACAAGTTCCATGCTTTTGAGTGATCCAATGCTTCATCACAATTTTCCCATGTAGATTCTTTGAGTAAACTTTGTCATGAACATTTTGTTTATGTCAACTACAAATATCTATGATAGTTGAGTACACAAGAGATGGTACTTGATCTTCCTAAGGTTTCATGAACAAAGGGTGTTTTTCAAGGTTGTGTTCTTGAACATCATCAAGAGCACTTTCTAAGGGAAAGTCCCATCGTGCTTCTACCAAATTTTAGTTGGTATATAGACCTTATTTCCTTCCCTCTTCCTTTTTCAAGAGCCAATTACATTCTTACCTTCATTGATGACTACTCTAGTTACACATGGGTGTACTTTCTCAAGTACAAGAATGATGTCTTCCCCACTTTTAGGATATTCATGGTGTTCATGGAGAAGTAATTGGGTTCTTCTATTTGGTAGCTTCACACAAATAATATGGAGGACTATGTGAACCATGAATTTTAGGACTAATGCGATGAGCATAACATTCATCGTCATTTTTTATTCCTTATACTCAATAGAATGTTATTGTTGAACACCAGAACAAATCACTTTGGGAGATGGCCAATTTTATGTTTTATTCTCGATCTATAGATCCATCCTATTGGGTTGAAGAAATCAATTGTGCTAATTATATTCAAAACCACATTCCCCACAAGGTAGCTCCACATATCACACCAAAGGAGGCTCGATCCAATATCAAGCCTAATGTTTCCTTCATTAGGGTATTTGGTTATTACACCCCAATTATGTAATTAATATTTACTATTACTATGTATGGTAAAATGTGAATGTAATGTGAATTCTGAGGATGAATAAATTGTACTTGCACTTTGTTATCAATGAATTGTGAATGAATGTTATCTCATTTAATATTTTGTGAAGTAATGCATATATGTGATTGGATGGATAATAGTTAATATTCTAACATTGAAGATGTATTATGTGTAATACATATTTTGTTGAATAGTTGACTACCTTGGGCATATGTTAGTGGATGCAGGTACATGTTCAATTCCTCCAAGCAGAGGGGAAGTATCACTCAGGAGAAGGTCTTGGTCAGGTAACTAGTAACGTAACTTATCTGAGCTTACACACACCACAATAGAATAATTGAGTCAGGTTATTAAGTGGGAAGTTGGTAATTCATCCTTAGTTGATGTGTCTGCATTAGTAAGAGTCATGTTTACTATTGAATGCATTAATGTGTGATGTTTATCTATTTGATCTTGTGAGTCTTTTCCTTGTTACTATGCTTGCATTGATATGTGGGACATACGAGGAATATCTGTACACACACACATGCATGTCGATGATAGACCATATGCAAGAAGGAACGCGTACATGAGGGTACATAGGTAGACATATCTATGCACACTCATGCACGAGTTGCTTATGCTCACGGAACTATCCAATGGATCTAACGAAATGTGTATGTATGCGTATAGATATATCGCTCATAGGCTCTTATCAATACCATAGTACTTGTGTATGATTTTGGTGTGAGAATCAAATGTGTATATATAAAAAGTATATACATATATCCATATGTATATATGTATCAATATACGCGTATGGTGGCAAATGGACATGCCCATACGAATGTATCGATACATGTATACATACGCATACATCTACATAGAGGCATTTATATATAAATATATATGTATACACAATCGATATATTAATATAACAATGTGATTGCTATCTTGATTGTATTCATTTGTATATTGATTATATATACATTCTTTATTTACATATGATAAATATGCATATATGTTAACATATATATATGCATATACATACATACATATACATATATACATATACATATACATATACATGTATATGTATATATATATATGTATATGTATGTATATATATGTATATGTATGTATATATGTATATATATATGTATATGTATATATGTATATATATGTATATGTATATGTATATATATATATATATGTATATATATATATATGTATATGTATATGTATATGTATATATATATGTATATGTATATATATATATGTGTGTGTGTGTGTATATGTATATATATATATATAATATTTTCTTTGAGATCGATTATCAATAACAATAACTATA
Source organism: Sequoia sempervirens (assembly GCA_007258455.2). Classification (NCBI taxonomy): domain Eukaryota; kingdom Viridiplantae; phylum Streptophyta; class Pinopsida; order Cupressales; family Cupressaceae; genus Sequoia; species Sequoia sempervirens. Next base: position 97,860 of record VDFB02328408.1, read on the forward strand.
GGCCGATTTATAACTAAATCCTAGGCCAATTATGAAGTATTTGTGGCTGCGTTTAAGAGGCCAACTATGAGATACTTATGACTGTGCATAAAAGGCCGAATAGTTAGCATGTTGTCCAACACCATAAAGGAAAATATTCTGCAAACACATACGCAACAATAAGTCGACACAAAAGAGGAGACTTGGTCAATGCCATATTATGGTATGTCTTTGACTTAGTAAACCCTATGACACCTTGTCATCTAATTAATATCTACAACAAATAAATACATGCTTGTATATCAAACAGTAGGTCAATGACTGATTCTATGTAATAAATGAAGAGAAGTCAACTCATGGGAGACCAAGTCGATGTATGCTATGTGTTTCATACTTGATGAGTGACTGACTCCATAGTAAGAAACTGTGCCAACTCTGTAGGAGATTATTGATACTTTGGTGCCACCTTTTCTATAGATTTCCATTGTGAATGCGAGTTGAATTCAGTCATATGATTATTTGAATTAGTCTTATATTGTTGACAATCCACAAGTTGATTTGTAGTTTTGTTTAAGCTAAGTTAGAGTTGATATATGCACCACCTTTTAGTTGTGGTGTATGTGTTGTTGTGCATGCTTATTGCTGTCAAAACTCATGCCTAAATTGTAGGCTAAGTAGTCTCCAAATTGTTGTATAAATAGTGGAGCTAGTTCACTTGTTTGGGACGCATTCCTTGAGCAAGTTTCTGCATTCTATTTACATTCCTATCTGCATTATTCTGCTTAATACAGTGAGTGAGAGCTTTGTGAAGTAATGCATATATGTGATTGGATGGATAATAGTTAATATTCTAACATTGAAGATGTATTATGTGTAATACATATTTTGTTGAATAGTTGACTACCTTGGGCATATGTTAGTGGATGCAGGTACATGTTCAATTCCTCCAAGCAGAGGGGAAGTATCACTCAGGAGAAGGTCTTGGTCAGGTAACCAATAACGTAACTTATCTGAGCTTACACACACCACAGTAGAATAATTGAGTCAGGTTATTAAGTGGGAAGTTGGTAATTCATCCTTAGTTGATGTGTCTGCATTAGTAAGAGTCTTGTTTACTATTGAATGCATTAATGTGTGATGTTTATCTATTTGATCTTGTGAGTCTTTTCCTTGTTACTATGCTTGCATTGATATGTGGGACATACGAGGAATATCTATACACACACACATGCATGTCGATGATAGACCATATGCAAGAAGGAACGCGTACATGAGGGTACATAGGTAGACATATCTATGCACACTCATGCACGAGTTGCTTATGCTCACGGAACTATCCAATGGATCTAACGAAATGTGTATGTATGCGTATAGATATATCGCTCATAGGCTCTTATCAATACCATAGTACTTGTGTATGTTTTTGGTGTGAGAATCAAATGTGTATATATATAAAGTATATACATATATCCATATGTATATATGTATCAATATACGCGTATGGTGGCAAATGGACATGCCCATACGAATGTATCGATACATGTATACATACGCATACATCTACATAGAGGCATATATATATAAATATATATGTATACATAATCGATATATTAATATAACAATGTGATTGCTATCTTGATTGTATTCATTTGTATATTGATTATATATACAATAACTATAGGCCAATTTATAACTAAATCCTAGGCCAATTATGAAGTATTTGTGGCTACATTTGAGAGGCCAACTATGAGATACTTATGACTGTGCATAAAAGGCCGAATAGTTAGCATGTTGTCCAACACCATAAAGGAAAATATTCTGCAAACACATACGCAACCGTAAGTCGACACAAAAGAGGAGACTTGGTTAATGCCATATTACGGTATGTCTTTGACTTAGTAAACCCTATGACACCTTGTCATCTAATTAATATCTACAACAAATAAATACATGCTTGTATATCGAACAGTAGGTCGATGACTGATTCTATGTAATAAATGAAGAGAAGTCAACTCATGGGAGACCAAGTCGATGTATGCTATGTGTTTCATACTTGATGAGTGACTGACTCCATAGTAAGAAACCGTGCCAACTCTGTAGGAGATTATTGATACTTTGGTGCCACCTTTTCTATAGATTTCCATTGTGAATGCGAGTTGAATTCAGTCATATGATTATTTGAATTAGTCTTATATTGTTGACAATCCACAAGTTGATTTGTAGTTTTTTTTAAGCTAAGTTAGAGTTGATATATGCACCACCTTTTAGTTGTGGTGTATGTGTTGTTGTGCATGCTTATTGTTGTTAGAACTCATGCCTAAATTGTAGGTTGAGTAGTCTCCAAATTGTTGTATAAATAGTGGAGCTAGTTCACTTGTTTGGGACGCATTCCTTGAGCAAGTTTTTGCATTCTATTTACATTCCTATCTGCATTATTCTGCTTAATACAGTGAGTGAGAGCTTTGAGCATTAGAAAGATTTTATTATTATTTTGAGAGAAGTATTTGCCAACTTGTGAGTTAGAGGTTATTGTGACTTTGTTGGAGGGATTGATACCAAGCTAGTTGTTATTTTGGAAGTGTTGTGTTTGTAGCCAGATGATTGGAAAGCTTATCATAGGCATGAGGATAATCTTCCTTTGTATTAGTTTTGAAAGAGTTATTTCTTGTTTGTTTTGAAGTCTGTTATGGTTACTTGCAATTAGGGAAAAGTAATGTTTGCTTTGAAAGAAAAGTAGAAGATGTTTACTCTATTTGTGAAATGCTTGTAGTTACTCCATGATAGGAGAGATTGTTTGCCATAGGTATTATTATTATACTAGATATGATTAAACATGGGTAGCTTAAGGGATACTCATAGCTAGATATTTGATTATGCTAGATGGCTAGTAGGTTACTCCTAGGTTTGTTGTCCAATGAAGGGAGGGAACTGGTACTTTGCTTAATGAGTTGTGTTACCTTAGGTTTGTGTTAAAGAGATAGGTTGTCCTGGGGATTAAGCTTACCCATGGAGAGGGATTACCTAAGCATAGATATAATGGTCTTAAGTCAAAATGAGCTTGCTATAGTGTAAGTGAATGGTAGACCTTCACTCGAAGTACTGAGTGAGAACACTTTGGCCAAAGTAGTGTGATTGCACGGGGCTCCACTGTTAGTTCACCATGTCCATTTAAATGCATGATGGTTACCTAGTGTAGGGTTATAAATCCTAGTCATGTAGGGCACAACACTAAGCTCAGTGTGGTATGTTGTATGGGGTTACCCAAACAATACCTTCATCAAAGGGCAGGGCCATCTATCATTAATAGATGTGCGAGGGACCGCATACGAGCCTGTGGTTGGTGAAAAAGTGCTTTAGTGATGATTCTCCTCAACAGGTGATAGAAGACCAAGGTATGCTCTGAAGCTCGGAGGAGCTGTGTTTGTAATTATGTACTATCTTGGAATATTGTAATTTGTGAAATTATCAAATTGAAATGGAATCCTTATTGTATGTTGTTATAGCATCTTTGTTCATATATTCTCAATAAAGAAAAGAAAATTTTCATTTCAATGGTTTGTTAAATTGTTATTTACTCACACAGTGAAATTTTTTGAAAAAATACTTCAATAAACGATTGGCGTGTTACATTGGTAGTGAGGCTTGAGCATTCATTCTAGATGGTTGGCATAAGGCAATAGAGAAGAATATTCAACCATTCATTTTTGTTGGCTATTGTAAGGATATGAATACTTATCAATTGTTTGATCCTACCATGAGAGATGTCTATTTCAATGATCATTTTCCATATTTGGATGCTACATCCAATTATTTTTCCTTGCTACCTACTATGCCTTCTTTATATCACAAAGATACTTATGTATTGGAGGATACTTCATATGACAGTTCAATACAATCACCTCCTACACCACCACTTCCACCTCCTCTCACTCATACATTTTCCTAAGTGTGCCCACAATACTATTCAAGAGGTTGGATCTTTAGCTTGTCATCCTATGGCTTCTTGTCACACTCACTCTCAGGCTTTCGGTACTAGTCTTCTAAGTCATGCAATATCTACCAATTCATAGAGTTTTTTAGAGGCTTTAGGTATTCTAGAGTGGGATCATACTATGGATGAGGAGTATTCTTCATTGATGAAGAATCACATATGGGATTTTTTTCTCTTTCTCTAGGGAGAAATATGGTTTGGTGCAACTAGGTGTATTGCAACAAGTATGAAACAATGGCTCTATTAAATGATACAAGGCACATCTTGTTGCTAAGGGATTTTTACAAGTTTAAGGCATTGACTACTCCAAGATACATTCCCCTGTATACAATATGGACTTTGTTCACATTGTGATTTATGTAGTTGCATCTCAAGGGTGGCATATTTACCAAATAGATGTGAAGAGTGCATTTTTGCATTGTGATCTTCATGAGGATATCTACATGGACCAACCACTAGGATTCATACAATACTATTTTCTTGTTTGTAGCCTACAACAATCTTTTTATGGTCTCAAACAAGCCCCTAGGGCTTGGTATGAGAAGGTAGATGGTTTCCTACTTGCATCTAGTTTCACATGTTGTCACTATAGCCATAATGTGTATTCAAAAACATGGAGCTGATATTTTGATATTGGTCTTGTAATTAAATTATTTGATTCTCACTAGTAGTTCCTCCTTCATGCTTTAATATATACAACATTCATTGATGGAGCACTTTGACATGATAGATCTTAGGATTTTACACTTTTTTCTTGGTCTCCAGGTTCTTTTATCTTCTAAGGGTATCTTCATTCATCAAAAAAAGTATGTCATTATCTACTTCATCATTTCAACATGGTTGATCATAAGCCAACTCCTACACCATTTCAGTCAAGTATTACGTTGACTACTACTTGCACCACACCTAGCATCAAGATGCTACTTTGTATAGATAGTTGATGGACAATCTCTTGTATTTGACACGCATGCATCCTAATATCACCTTTTTTGTTGGGCTTGTCTCCCAATTTTTCCATTATCCTCACAAGAGTCACTAGTGTTAGTTTTATGATCAGATTTAATGCACATAAATTAATTCAAAATCAGACACAATAACATAGCAAATACCCTAGGAAAACCCTCCTCTTGAGGGAGAAAAACCCAGCAACAATATATCTCTTATATATTAATTCTCAAGGATGTTTCCTTTACAATGATGGCTGATATAAAGGCCAAAGAGAAAGCACCACACACAGATGAAATTATAGAATCTTAGTGATGCGATCTGTAGATCATAATCTCAACCTTCTATAAATCTCGATCTACCCTTGAGATGATTCGCACTTGATATCAATGAATGAAGTGTATAAAAAATGGATGATCGAATGGAATGCAATAGGTGGAAATATATATGATGTGAAGGAGGAGGACGTGCCTTTTCATAACAACATGTCGGCCTCATCCAAGAGGGGTGTCTTTAACAAGTAAGAGGTCGGCCTTTTAGAAGATCGTGCCTCCTCTTAAATACAATAACAAATATTAAATGTCTTCAAAATACGTGACTCTTCAAATCATCTCAAGTCGGCCAAGAGCAAGGTATAGAATGAAGTGTTCCTTCATCGAATATAATAATCACAATTCAAATAATCGTTAGGCTAGCATTTGAATTGTCTTCAATCGTGTGGACATGGAAGAAGCAGCCCGACACTGCTAATAACATCAACACTCCCTCTCAGCTAGGGATGATACTTCCAACTGCACAAGACATATCACCTCATCGTGATGTCTACCACAATGGCTACAACCATATGTGGAAAAGAGAGATATCACCTCATTGTGATATCATATATCACCTCAACATGATATCAACCATAATGGCTACAACCCTGTATGGTATGTACAAGTGTTCATCACTTGTGTGATGTTGTCACCTCAACATGACTTTCACTATGGCTCTCCCAGAGGGTGAAACACAAGTACACGAAAATCATCACGTGATGTTGTCATGGAGTCACACACATGACATCCACCATGGCTCTCCCAGAGGGTGGAACAAGGACTTTCACCTCAAACTTCTCTTGCAGAGAAGAATGCATTAACAAGGGATTTCACTTCAAACTTCTCTCACAGAGAAGAAATCATTAAAGAGGATCACTGATACTAAGACTCCTTCTTAGTTAAGGTTGTATTCTCCACCATACCAAGCTTATCTCAAAAGTACACAAACTTTATCCTGGAGAGAGGCTTGGTGAGAATGTATGTCGTCTACTCATCAATGCTAATATACCTCAACTGTATAGCTTTCCTCAATACCATATCTCTGATATAATGGTATTTGATCTCAACATGCTTGGTTCTATCATGAAACACTGGATTGACAGAAAGCTTCACACAGCTCTGGTTATCACAATGAATGATAGTACACTCCATTGATTGTCCAAACAATCCTGCAAGGAGCTTACAAAGCCACACTGCTTCCCGAGCTGCCACACAAGCTGCAATATACTCTGCCTCTGTTGTACTCAATGCTACAGATGACTGCTTCCTGCTGCACTAGGAAATCATAGTAGATCCCAAACTGAAGCAACATCGAGAGGTGCTCTTCCAATCAGTAACACTCCCTGCCCAATCAGAATCAATATAACCATGCAGCTCCAAGTCCACATCTGAAAAATATCTCAACCCATATCCAACTGTGCCACGCAAGTATCTTAGGATATGTTTTGTTGCAACAAGATGTACTTGCCTCGATTCACACATGAACTGACTAAGTGCACTCATTGCATAGCAAATATTTGGTCGAGTGTTGACTAGATACATCAATGACCCAATCAACTGCCTATACATCATGGGATCCACAAGATCTGAACTAGCTACAACCTCCTTCAACTTATGTAGGTTGGTCTCCATAGGTGTTGTTACCTGATTTTCACCTACGGGCTCAACCAGGCAGAACAAATTATGTTTCAGGTGTTCATGAAGGCCAAATGGAGACATTGTTTTGCATGATTAAATCATACCCCTGATGCATTTCTCAAGGAGCTCAGTTGAAAAGTCTACCTCAGTCAAGTTTGGCATAAAGTTCCTCTAAGGAGAAAGTCAGCAAGACCTTCCAGTTGTCTTGCCGACTAGCAGGGGTTCTATTCATTTTTTGAAATGTCCCGGTCAACCAGACATTTTAATCGCTATGAGGTTTTGTATCTCCCTCTGCATGGGAAGTATCTCGCCGACAGGAAAGGACGTCTCAGCAAAAGAAGACATCATCGGCGTGAGGTCTTTCCGATCAACCGCAGTCTGGCTGAAAGAATGGAGCTATTGCCAAAAGGTTTTGAGTTCGTTGTAATGTCTCAGCGACACTGTGATGTCTGGGCGAAGGTTTCTGCCCTCCCTATGATGTCTCCCCGACTTAAGGTGGTCTTGCCAAAACAAAAGGGGCCCCGGTGAAAAGTCTCAGCAAAAGAAACAAGTTCGTCGTAATGTCCTGGCGACCAAGTGGAGTCTCACCAAAGGGTTTGTGCCTTTGGTATAACGTTTGAGCTCGATGAAAGGTCTTGCCAACTAAGCAGGGTCTCGCTGAAATAGGAGGAGCTCGGCAAGAGGTCTTGTCGATCCGTAGTGGTCTCACCGAAACGAACGGCGTCGGGGAGAGTTCTGCCAAAAAATGAAGGTCTCGGTATAATGTTTGGCACTTGGTATAAGGTCTTGCCAAACCGAAAGGGTCTCATCGAATGGATATTTGACATCGGTTTGTGCCTTCAGTGTAACATCAGTAAACTCTTGCCAATGGTGGTTCACAGGGATGGAGATCAGGGAGACTCTGAGCGAAAGGTCTCGCCGACCTAGTAATGTCTCCCCGATTGAAATAAGCTCTCACCGAAACGAGGAGGCTTCGGCGTGAAGTCTTGCCGACCTGATAGGGTCTTGCAAAAATGAGGTGAGCTCGGGGAGAATGGAAGAGCTCGATGAAAGGTCCTGCCGACAATGGGGAGTCTTACCGATAGCGACCAACTTGCCCATCGAAATGGATATCGGTAGGACTCTTAACGCTCGCTATGAATCTTGTCGAATGCGGGTGTCTAAGTGATGAAATATGGATATCGGTATAACTCTTGCAGCTCGATATGAAGTCCCGTCGACAGTCCCAAACTATGCCGATAGCTGCTATGTGGTGTCCTCACATCGGGGAGACATGGTAAGTGTCTCACTGACATGCGATTCAGTCTGAGCGACCTTTGACCGTCTGGCGATCCCATGTAACATCTGTTCAACCAATCAGAGGAAGCGATGGATCCCATGTAACATCTGCTCTGAGAATAAAGCGATGGATTAGTTCGATATCCAAGAGGTGTTGTCGGTAAACAGAAGGGCGAAGACCGCAGGGACAGCTGGGATGTCGATTGGCAAGGGTGGATAGACATTAATGATAGTGCCTCAGGGCATTCAAAGCAGCTCAGAAAGGAGGTTCGAAGGTGGATACGAAGACCAAAAGTTAATGTTGTGGTTGCAAAAGATCAAGGAGGACATCCTTGGAGCAACTCTTCACTGACATGGACAGCAAGGACGCATGTTTAATGCAGCATTAACTTCCTTCATAAGATCTAAGGGTAGATTTTTTCTAGAGGCTGATATTTTGTAAGCCCTAGGGGCCGACACTTTTTGTAGATATGGCAATTTTTGCCTCTTTGTAAGGAGTTCTTCTAATGCTTTTCTAAAATTTGTGACTTTTGTAGTCCTTTCTCAGATTAGCAAAATTTTGTAACTCATTTGGAGCATGGTATATAACGTTTACCTTAGATACCATTGATTGTCTCCTTTTGCCTTCTTGTTCTTGCAACATCGTGTATTGTCAGGTGATTGATCAAGTTATTTGTGAGATCTTTTTTATTTTTCCCTGTAGCTTTGTCTCGTGTATTATGCCTTTGCTGCAAAAGTATGGTTATGCAAGTTGTAAATTGTGTTTTAAAGTTGTATATGACCCTTTTGATTTGTGAAAATTACCTTTCCTTCTTAAAAGCATATGCAAATCAACCTTTTTATGAAATATTCATGCATAAACTTACGGTAACACGTTGTGCAGTTCAATGTCAGTCATCCTTATTCGAGTGTATGACAGTCTGAATGTTCATTGCTCTTATTACATTTAGGTGCATCACCATAGGGTTTAGTTTTAATTTTAAAGCATTCTCCTTCTCCCTTTTCCTCACAAAATTAGTAGTTTAGGTGATGACCCAACAAGGAAGCTGACCTTCTCCGGAGGTTGACCTCTATTTACAAGAAAACCACATCTTTAGAGGTCTTCCCATGTTACACTAAGGTGTTGAACATCAGGTTCAACAAGGGTGCAATTTCAGGTGATAACAGGTGTAGATATAGATTTGCAATCCATCATGCCAATCCTCTTAAGTATGTCAATGGTGTACTTCCCTTGACTTAGAATCATCTCATCTGGATTTTGTGAAACTTATAAGCCAAGGAAGTAATGCATGAGCCCAAGGTCCTTCATTTCAAACTCAGAAGCCAACTCCTTCTTACATTTGAGAATGAGGTGATCTTCTCCAGTAAGAATCAAATCATCAACATACAAAACCAAAATCAATGCTTCACCATCAATTACCTTAAAATACAAATTTGAGTCTGCATCATTCTTAGAGAAGCCCAAGCTTGACAAGTAACGATCAATCCTTTCGTACCATGCACGAGGAGCCTGCTTAAGACCATACAAGGCCTTCTTCAACTTGCAAACATGAGAATCCTTCCCATGTACCTCAAATCCATCAGGTTGCTTGATAAAAACTTCTTCCTCGATCACACCATTTAGAAAAGTTGTCTTCACATCCATCTGATGAATCTTCCATCCTCTAGATGCAGCAATGGCAATGATGGTTCTGACAGAAGTATAGCGAGCAACTGGAGAAAATATTTCTTCATAGTCAACTCCCTCTTTTTGTGAAAATCCTCTAGCCACAAATCTTGCCTTGTACTTCTCAATGCTCCCATCAGCTACATGCTTGATCTTGGAGAGCCATTTTGAAGATACCACTGATTTGCCTTCGGGTCTAGGAACGATGTCCCAAACATCATTCTTGAGAATTGACTAATACTCCTCTGTCATAGCATCTTTCCAAACTTGTTCACTAGAAGCTTCCTCAACATTGGAAGGCTCAGACTCAATAATCTGACTCATCAAAGCAACATAACTAGAGAACTTGTGAGGTCTCTTGCTTTCTTTGAAGGTTCCTCTTGGAGTTGCAAACCTTTCTGCCTTTTGCATTGTTTGCCTAGCCCAAAGAGATCTTTTTCTCTCAATCACAATATCGGTAGGCCCATCAGTAGGTTCCAAGGATTCAATTGGATCATTATCTTCCTTTGGTTCTGAAGTCTCCCTTTGAATCTTAGGAGTATGGTCAACTTCCATATCCTAAGGAGACTCTTCACTATCAATCTCCATGTGAGTACCCTTGGATCTTTTGAATGCAACATCTTCCTCAAATTGGACATCTCTACTGATCTCAATCAACTTCTGCCCTGGAATGTATATCCTGTAGGCTTTTGATGTCTCACTGTAACCCACAAGTATTCCCTTCTTGCTAGAAGGCTCCAACTTTGTTCTCTTTTCTTTCAAAATATGAACATAAACTGGACATCCAAAGATACTCAAATGACTCACTTCTGGCTTCTTCCCAATAAAGGCTTCTTCAGGAGTCATGTTCTCTAAGATTCTGTGAGGACTTCTATTCTAAACATAGATTGTTGTCCTAGATGCTTCTGCCCATAGGAAGGTTTGCAGATCCTGGTCATGAATCATGGCTTTTACTGCTTCCACGATCTATTTGTTCTTCCTCTCTGCAACACCATTCTGTTGAGGATTCTAAGGAACACTGAATTCCCTCTTAATCCCAACTTCAATGCAATAGTTATGAAAGTTTCCAGAGGTGTACTCTCCTCCATTATCAGATCTTAGGACTTTGATCTTCTTCCTAGACAAATTCTCCACTTGAGCTTTGAATTCTTTGAACCTTTCTAATACCTCCTCAAATTCTTTAGATTTCAAGAAATGAATCCAAGTCTTTCTAGAGTAGTCATCAATAAAAATAATGTAATACAAGAAACCACTCAAAGAAGCAACAAACATTGGACCACATAAATCAGAATGAACGAGATCTAGAATACATTTGGATCTACTTTCTCTACTATGAAATGGAGCTTTTGTATTCTTACCCATTGCACAACCTTTGCAAGTGCTTTCATGCTCCTGGTTGAACTTCGGAAGACCAGTGACCATCTTGTCCATGATAGGTAGGGCTCGAAAGTGAAGGTGATCCAATCTTCGATGCCATAGATCGCACAAACTGGAAGAGTCATGCACTAGAGCCTGGAGAGGGCGAGTGCATAGACTATAGAGGCTCTCATGTCTAACTCCAATTACTCGAGCAGTCTTGAAGTTGGAATTCTTCGTCCACACAAGTACTTTTCCTTTGGAGAAGGCAACTTGGTACCCTTTATCTTCCAAGGTTGAAATTGACACAAGATTACGCTTGATGCTTGGAACATAAAGAACATCACTCAACTACAGTGTAATGCTGAAATCCAAGTGAAGAGTGGAGGTCCCAGTTCCTTTCACCGAGTAGCTAGCTTAATCTCCAATGATAACTTGTTCACTAGAGTCTCTTTCCACCAAGTTTGATAAATGCTCCCTAAAACCAGTGATGTGTCAAGAAGCACCGCAGTCGATCAGCCAAGTGTTGGTGTCAGTAGGTACATTGCTTGACAATGCTAAATAGAACAAATATTCACATGAGTCCTTATGCGGAGAGGCATCATCAACATCTGCAATGGTGGCATGTTTCTTAGGCCTGGTTTTACAATGCTTAGCAAAGTGGCCAAACTTATCACATCTAAAGCATTGGACTTTGGATAAGTCTCTCTTCTTCTTAAATGCAGGAGCACTATCATTTCCTTTATCTTGATTCCTCTTGAAGAATCCCTTCTTCCCATCTTTCCCTTTCTTCTTCGAAGATTGAGAGGCGAGAACATGAATGTCTTCATTAGTTGAACTTTGACCAATGCCTCTAGCCACCAACCTAGACTCCTCTTGAATGCAGTCTGCCCTTAAACGATCAAACTTAGGAAGTATCGATCTTGCACTGATTCCTTGAATGTAGGACTCCCATGATGAAGGAAGACCATTAAGAGCAAGCATGGTCAAGTCTTTATCATCAACCACATGACCAATTGTAGAGAGCTGATCTCTCAATTATGAAATCCTCATGAAGTAAGCAATCACAGTTTCTCCTTTCGCCATCTTCACATGGTGAAGTTGTTGCTTCAGTGCAAGTGCCCGACTGGTGTTGTTGATTTTGTACATCTCCTCCAAATTTTTGAACATGTCTCTTGCCGTCTTCAACTTGGAGACAATCAGAACAATATGATCCTTAACAAAATCAACTAACATCTTCTTTGCCTTGATGTCTTTCTTTCTCCATTGCACCTTCTCTTCCTCCTCCGTTGGTTTGAGAACTTTGGTCTCCACAAACTCAGCCAAGTCATTCTCTTCCAAGGTGAGCATAATTTTGAATCTCCATGAAGTGTAGTTAGATGCTCCCTCGAGTCTATCCTCAATCTTAAGACCGTTCACCATCTTGACTAAAATAGAGATAGACAAAAAATGATAAAGAGAATAAAGAGTGTCACTGCAATAACAAATCTGATCACGATCTTCTTCAAACCCGCTCTGATACCATGTTAGTTTTATGATAATATTTAATGCACAAAAATTAATTCAAAATCAGACACAATAACACAGCAGATACCCTGGGAAAACCCTCCTCTTGAGGGAGAAAAACCTAGCAACAATATATCTCTTATATATTAATTCTCAAGGATGTTTCCTTTACAATGATGGCCAGTATAAAGGCCAAAGAGAAAGCACCACACACTAATGCAATTACAAAATCTTAGTGATGCGATCTGCAGATCATAATCTCAGCCTTCTCTAAATCTCGATCTACCCTTGAGATGATTCGCACTTGATATCAATGAATGAAGTGTATAAAAAATGGATGATCGAATGGAATGCAACAGGTGGAAATATATATGATGTGAAGGAGGAGGACATGCCTTTTCATAACAACATGTCAGCCTCATCCAAGAGGGCATGTCTTTAACAAGCAAGAGGTTAGCCTTTTAGAAGATCACGCCTCCTCTTAAATACAATAACAAATATTAAATGTCTTCAAAAGATGTGACTCTTCAAATCATCTCTAGTCGGCCAAGAACAAGGTATAGAATGAAGTGTTCCTTCATCAAATATAATAATCACAATTCAAATAGTCGTTAGGCTAGCATTTGAATTGTCTTCAATCGTGTGGACATGGAAGAAGTAGCCCGAAATTGCTAATAACATCAACAACTAGAAGGAATCCAAGCACATTTTGAGGTATATTAGGGGTACTACACACTTCAACATTCAATACACACTAGGAGATTCAAAGATAGTATGCTTCACTGACACAGATTGGGCAAGTAATGTTGACTCATGGAAGTCCACTTCTAGTTTTTTCTTTTGTCTTGGTTTTTGTCTAGTTTCTTGGTCTTGCAAGAAGCAAACCACTATTGCATTATCATCCACTGAGGCTGAGTTTCAAGATTCAATTCTTCCAACTAGGAGGTTTTGTACCTTCAACATTTTATGATAGAGTTTGGTCTACCACCTAATAGTCCTACACTTCTTTGGTGTGATAATTGAAGTGTCATTCACATTGTACGCAACCAATTGAGCATCAAAGGACAAAGTACATAGAGATACACATGCATTTCACTTGACAACTCATCTATAATGGTCATCTCTCCTTAGAGTATTTTCCTACTAAGGAGATTTTTGTGTACATATTCACTAAACCTTTGGTATCACCTCATTATCTTTAGTTGTGATCAATGCTTGGGGTGAAGGAATTTATCCTTGGGGGATCCACCTGAGTCCTCCTTCCTTCAAAATTTTACATCTCTTTTTTAAATAAGAGTTTTACCCATGAGGTTTACTCCTTTTCCCCAGTTGTAAGATATTTTTTTCATTTGTACATGGGTACCTCATTAGGCTTAGTTGTTGGGACCTTTTTTTATGCATTATTTTATCTTCTTCTTAAGTTGCACTTAAGGGGATGTTAGATAAAAAAAGGTAATTACCCAATTAATTAATCGATTATTAGGTCCCTTTTTACACTAACATACTTAAGCTTACTTAGGTTATATACTTTTTACATCAATTCATAGGATTAGGAAACATGTTGTGACCTAATTTAATGCTCACTAAGGGTTTCATTTAGGTTTTCATTATCCTTTATCAAGATTAATATATTATATAAATATTATTATTCATTCGTCATTTTTAGATAAATAAACTCTCGAGCTTTCATAGAAAATCTATCATTTTTCTCTTGTGTGATAGGTGTTTGATTGCACGTGATCTTTGTGAATTGTAAGATTGAAGAATCAATTCCAAAACAATCTATTGTGAACTAACTAATTGGCACTCCTTCTTATGCCCCTTTCTTGATGACACTTTCCCCAATGAGAATGTTCTTACTCTTGATGTTTTGACACTAAGGATATGTTCTTTTACTAGGTATAAAGCAAGCAAGGCAAGAATAATCTATATTCATCACTCAAGTAAATTCATTCCACTTTATTATTGTTTTAACTCTTTGTGCACCACTAATATTGTTGAATATGAAGCCATTGTTATTGAACTATATGTTGCTCACTCTTTAGTCATCCAATCTTCATATTCGTTATGATTCTCAATTGGTTGTATTCAAATTATTGGTTCTAAAGAAGGAACTCCTTCTATATACTATGACTTAGCTCTAACTCTTCTTGAAAAAATCCCTTCTTACTATATTTATGTTGTCCATTAGAAGGGTAATCACCATGCAAATTTCATGGCTAATTTATTTTCTACTCGTGGACAATTTTTCTAATTATTTCACCCTATAATCACCATGTAGATGCCATGGCTAAATTTTAGTTTTTCTACCCATGGACAATTTTGATAATTATTTAACCCTTCTTATTTGAATCCTTACATCATCATCAATTGATTGTCTACCTCTTTCTTCTTATTATTCTTATTATTGTTGTAATATGTTGTTTGGGGAAGAATAGAATGCAAAAATGTATGCTTATTTAGATAAAGGATCATTCTCTCCTAATTATACTAAAATAATTTACATTTACATTCATAAGACTACTTCCAAATATGTCCTTTCTCATGTACTATATTGTCATAGATATAAAAACATGCTTCTCCATTGTTTAACTCAAGAGGAAATTGTTATTACTCTCTAAGGGGCACATGTTTGTGTGTGTGGAGGTCATTTCAACATGGAGGCTCTTGTTAAAAAAAATGTTATTATTGGTAAAAACCAAAATAAGATTCTCATGATTATGCAAATAATGTTCCACTTACCAAAAACATAGTAATCTTGTCCATGCTTTTACATAGGATCTTTGACCATCACTTCTCCATGAACTTTCTCTATCTAGGGTCTAGATCTAGTGTCAATATATTTACTTATCCTAGGTCACACCTTCAATTGTATTAGATAGAATATTTGAGGTTTCTATACAAATCCCCACCCTTGAAACTTTACAAAAAAAATATTACAATACTAATACTATACTCAAAACAATAATAACATACTACCAAACTTTAAAAGAGAAGTAACAACAAAAGGGACAGTGTAATAATATGCTTTCAAAGAAATACTAAACAACACAATATTGAACCACCTTCACACAACTCCTCATGTAATGTCCAATATTTTTATCGAGAAATTAATGGATAAAGACCAAATAAACAATTTATTTGATACAACTCGACATAAGACAACACTACTCATAATATCAATATCAATGTACAAACTATGACTGCACAAGCAAAAGTCTTAATTGTGTAATGTGACAACCTCATTGCAATGATCATATACAATAGGGTAGAGTTTCCTCTAACTTTAGTGAAAGGATACTAGATGAAAATACCCTTCTCTCACAAATATAAATGTTAGGATGAGATTGGTGCATCATCTCATCACTCAAACCAAACAAGACAACCAAACATCCACAATGAAGTGGAAATAACATCCAAACTTTAGGTATACTCACTCACAAGGTAGAACAATCAAGACATCCAAGATCACACCTAGTCATACAATAGGCTATTCATTATTTCCTAAATATATAATTTATAACCCAAAATAATTAACTAAAAAGAAATTGAAAATATATTCAAACCAAGTTGATAAAAAAAAGGCAAATCCCAATGGAAAACTTTTAGAATTTTATTTAAAAAGGTTAGAAAGTGCCCATTATCTCAATATTTCACCTTCTACTAGTAACAAAAAATCCCCTTTAGGGTTTAGATTGCCCCTTTGGCTAGTGCAAATCATCCCTTTCTAAAATGAGTGATTCAAGATAGTGAACATATCCAAAATGCACCATAGGGTTCCCAAGTGCTTTGAAATTGATTTTGAATGTGTCAAGGGACTCCCTTTAGTATTGCTACCATCGATAACCTTGGCAACAAGGATTCAATTCTCAAATACATGAACCAAGATAAAAATTTGAGAAAACAAGAGCATAGTTAACCAATGCCATTCTTACATACCCTAAGACTAACAAGGCATAAACACCTCAATATGAATGTTGTTTAAAATGGTTTAAGACAATGAACATAAATGTAACTAGGCTTCAATTTGCCATTTTTGGAAACCACAAAATACCTATATTCATTTTAACTCAAAACTTAATAAGTTTATAAGAATTTTTCCTTTTTCTTTCCCATGCAACGTGAACATGCATACATGAATGATCTTAACTCCTAGCTATAAGTTTGAATTTCTAACATCTACTAATGATTGTTATTGTTAGGAAAAAGGTGTGTTGTCCACCTTGCATAATGTTGTAATGTAATGATTATTTATTTATTATGTGGTGCACCTAGGAGATCTAGGGATATGTGTATCACATGGGTCTAGCATTCTTGGGGCCATTTTATGCATTGTATGCAACATTGGATTAAATATTTAATGTGGGGTTGCACAAGGTAAAAATATTTAATATTGGGAAAACTTAGTGCCGATATTAAATGTAGGGTTAATGGTTTTGTAAGCTCATGGTATTAGTCACATGGTTTTATGTAATACCACTTGGTGGTTTGTGTGAGCTTGTTTCTATAAAAACAACACATGGTTAGTTGTCTAAGGTTGGCTAGTTGGCAGGTTAACTCTTGTTAGCATTTGTGAGGGTTGAAGCATTGCATGGGATGTGTGGTTTCATGATTTTTCACATGGAGTGCTTGTAGATGATTGATATTTCAAAGGTGTTCATGGAGAACTTTGAAGATGTATTATAATGTTTATTCTTGAATAATACACGAGTGATGTATTCTTTGGAGGTTGGGTTTTTCCCTCTTGAGGGATTTCCCAGGGTATATCTTGTGTCATCTTTGATGGTATGTTATCTATTCTTTTGAATATGGATTTTGAATACTTGTTTACATATATTTCTCTATTCGGTTCATGCAGAAATTATCTTGGGTGGATGCATGTTTCCTTTCAGTTATCTCAATCGTAGTGCATGAAGTGATAGTATAATATATTTCACAAGTTTCATTTCAACTTGAAAGCAAACTAGATCTACAAATGTTAAGAATCGGGACAACACATAATATGATTCCATTTCAATCCAAAATATGATTAATGAAAGAATATAATATGGTATAGCTACCATCCTAAATATGGATATTTTATATTTTTTTTTATGTAAAGGTAATTCATGGTTCTTATAAAAAAATTGAACTATAGGGTTACAAAATTTCTCAATTATATATTTCACAACAATACATTGATGAAGACCTACAACATCACAAGAACCAAGAGAATCATTGCTCTCCAAAGCATCACCACTCATTCAGTTGACCCCAATAGTGATCAACATCATCCAATCATCTATGGCCTTAAAGCTTACCCCCTTTATACTAGGAAGTGGTTGATCAAATAATCATACAAACTCATGTGAAACAATATAGATATGATACAAGACTAATTCTCACACAATACATCTAATAAGCATACCCATTAAAAACATGATATCAAATATTTACATACAAAATAACATGTTATGCAATGAGGTTGGAAAAATCACCAATAATTATGCAATGAGTTTCCCATACACACATTGGATACAAGTGACCTAACAATTTAAAGTAAGGGGCTACTAGATGCAGGATGTAGAGTCTTGTCACAATGGTCTTAAATCCATGGAGTTGAAAAAGTGTTCCCCCACTTATAATAGTATATCCTTAATGACATTCAGATAATCACAAATGGATTGTCAGATGTCCTTCACTATCATTCATGAACCACCTAAAGGATGTTCAATACTAGAAGTGGATCATGTCTTCATTATGTTTATTTTTGTTTGATCCCCATTTTTTTTTTTTTTATATTGTATACCCTCTTAAGCTTCCTTCTCTTGGTTTTCATTCCAATTCAAATGGAAATGAGCATCCACTTTACTCCTAACTCTAGAACTCATACTAATGCAAAAAGGTGAAAATGATAAAAAATACTGCATTACACAAAATTTGAGATAAAATTTTAAGACACTCATATACAAAAGATAGATAAACACTTTTCCATAAGGATACTTTTCATCCCACAAAATAAAAAGGTTTTACATGGTCTAAATTTCAATTTTATCATTTAAAAAAAAATCTAGGATCATGCATATTTTCCAAAAACACCATTGATAAACTTGGGAATTTCTTCCATTTAGAAATACAAAATTTCCAAAAATGAAGAATACCCTTTAGAGCATAAAAATGAGTAAATTACTCTTTATAATCATATAATGGTTTAAAAGAAAAAATTCTATAATTTAATGTTATTTTATATTTTTCAAATATAGAAAGTTATCATTGTAGGAACATAAGAACCATTGCATTGAACTGTGCATGCATCCAACTGAAATAGAGTGTCTATCTAAACACCCTTAGCAAGCACCATAACTCCTCTGACCATCTTGCCCCCTAAACTTGAGAAAACAACTTGCACCCCAAAATTTCCAATATACTTCACCAAAAGTAGTTTTCATGCCAATATATATATATAGTACACCATTGATCCTCTTCACTCATCCATTGAGAAATTGAATTAGGAATTCATTATAGTAAGAAATATTTAGATGAGAATCATCTCCAAGATACATTTTTCTACCATCATTCTTCATATTTTATAGCCAACCTTGATGTGAGATCATATGAAAAGATGCACTAGAGTCAATTAACCATACAGCTTCTGAAGCACGCACAACCAAGGTTGTGGCAAGGGCATCACTATCATCTTGTGAGGACTTCTTACACTCATCAACATAATCTTTGTTTTTATTTTTATTTTTATTTTCATCCTTACAATCTCTTTTGAAATGGCTAATCTTTCCATAGTTCTGACATTTTTCCATGGACTTACTAAAATATTAAGATTTCTTTCTTATTGTTCTTCTTCTTGCCTTTTTATTTATGTCAACCACAAAGAGCTAGGGCCTCCTTGTCAAATTCAAAATTCTTACTTCACATCTCTTCAAAAAGTAAGACACCACCATCTCATTCATTTTCAACTTGGTGGTAGTTTTCCCAATAGCTATAATAAAATGGTCCCATCAACTTGGAAAAGTAAATAGAAAAGTCATGCAATGATCCTTCTCCATTTTTACTCCAATAGAGTGGAACTGGATAACAACCATGTTTTAAATGCATTCAAATGTTCAGCCACATAGCCACCAACTTGAGGGTACAACTTCTTTCTCATAAATATTTTTTTAACCAAAGATTTAGGTTAATATAAATATTCTATTTTTTTCTAAATAAGTGTTACGACTTGGTCTCTTCATGTACATTCAACAATATTGAACTAACTATTCTACCCATTTTTTTCAATCTTCTTGTGACACAATAGGTTTGGATTTGGATACTACAACTTATTAATCTATATCCATGAGCATATCCTCCATCCCGAGCTTCCAAATCTCAATCTTTGTTCCTAAGATCTTCTTCATTTCTATTTTGGATGTGCTTTCTATCTCTTTGTATAACAACATCAAACCCTTATGTGCAAACTTCCACTCAAATGAAAATTAGTACAAAAAATCCTCTACTCAACACCTAGAATATGAGTTGATTAGATTCATATACTAAATGAAAGAAAGCAAGGTATGTGGAAATGTTTCTTATACTAATCTTAGAGGAGAGTATTGTGCAAATTTTAAATCTTTATAACTACATAAAGGAGAAACACATACAAAACATATATAAAACATACACCATAGGTGTATGTGGAGAAAATCATTTCAAGAGAAAGAACTTACATTTCAAATTAGTCTAATGTATTATTTAATAATTTAAATATAGTTACAATACACTTTTAGAGTAAGTCTTTACATGAGTAACACCGATTAGAGACTTGGAGAATTTTGGTAGTATAATAGTACCTACAAACTCACTATTGATACCTTTATTTCAAGCACCTTATACATAGGATAAGTAATATGTGAAACCATCAAATAGTAATTACAAGACTATAAGCTAAGAAATTCCAAAAAATGGTGCCCAAATACCTGGTTAGAAAACCAACACCCAAATCCCAAGATGAGCTCATTGGCTAAAAATAACATACTCCTTCAACTTGTTATAAGCTCGTTTTCTAAAAAATGATGCCCAAATACCTAGTTAGGAAACCAACACCCAAATCCCAAGATGAGTTCATTGACTAAAAATAACATATTCCTTCCACCTATCATAATCCACTCACCAACTTGGTGTAATGTCCCTAATCAATTTGAAGACCGTTAGTCTATTTCTTGAGTTCCCGTGGGCTAATTGGTAAGGTAAGGGGACTTTAAAGTTCTTGGAGGACACAATTTCAGAGTTACAAGGATTTTATTATTGACAATGAGCTTTGTGGGTAATATTGATCTGAATGACACTCTCTAAAGTGTTTTTTGACTTTTGGGGTGTTCTTCAAACTTCTTAGAGAGAACATTTATTTATAGTAAGTCACTAAATTGGCTTCTAACATTCCCTTATTGCCTCAGTATCATATTGGCATGGTCAAATTTGGATTTCGATGTGTTTCAAGGTTTTTTCGCAACTTGGGGTAGAGTAATTTAATTTTTCACTTAAATTATAATGTTTTATTATTATTTTTGATAACTCAAGTGTAATATCTTTTTGAAAAGGTATTTTAATTCCCCATCTGGACACCTAAGAGGAATAAGGGGGTCTTGCACATGAAAAAGGTTTTATTTATTTTTAAAAGGGATTTTGATGGAAAAAAGTGAATTAAATAATTATTTTAAAATAGATTTTTCCCTCCCAAATTCTATATAAGGAGGTGTTGGGGCTCATTGTTGGATATGTTGCCGAAATGACTTTGGTTCTCTACAATCTCTAAGGAAAAAATCCCTCATAGATCTCTAGTTTCAGAATTGCAAGATATTCCCTACCTAGATTGGGTGTGATTCCAACCAAGAATCACTATTGGAGCTAATTGAAGTTTTCAATTTTGGGTATTTCAATTTCGAGTGCATTTTATGGAGTTTGTTTACATATTTATTGAAGGTGTTTGAGCTTTGTAGAGTGATGAAGATTGTTATTGCTGGTTGTACCATTTCTAGCTAGTCGTACCTCTCATAACTAGCCACACTAGTCAACAACACACATAAATAATGATTGGAATGCTTGTTTTTAGTCCCCCAGTTTGTTAGTGATAATTTTGTAGTTGAAAGGACAAATATTGAGGGGTTGGTAACCTTGGGGGTCATACCATTTGTTGGAGGTGCCTATAGAGGGGAGCATGTGAAGTCGAGAGGAGAAGCACCTAGTTTGAAGAGTTCTCAACACTCCTAAAGACAACGCCTAACATTAAGGAGGATGTTTGGATGTTTTGTTGAGTGAACTTTGTTAGGTATTATGCTCTAAAGGGGTTTGCACCATTTCAAGACCTTGTTGGTTCAATGTTCATAGTACTGTTTAATCATTATTAGATCCTTATAATCCATTCTTGAGAGGTGGTAAGTTGATCAGAGTGAGCTAGAAACATTGTTCAAAGTCTACATTGACCATTGTGCACATTTGGGAGTGGATCATTGAAGATTTATGAGTCATTATCTTGATGTCCAAATTGTTGCAATGAAGTTTTCAGACATGTACCAATCATCTATTTACCATTTCCTTGAGGTAAATTTGCTATTTCAATGATGGGTGGTTAGTTTCTTGAGTTGTGATACTTTGGGGGTGTTCTAGTTAGTTTCATTTCATATCATTAAGTTGCAGCAACAAATTCTTATATTGAATTTGGAAGATTTGAATGAGCTAACGTTGTAACATTGAGTGGTAGTACCCCTAGTGATCTACTCATGTTATTTTGTGTTACTCACCCCACTACATAAGTGGCACTTGTTACTCATCCCACCAAACAAGTGGTTCTTTGGCGGTCACTCATCACTACAAAGTGGAAGAGTTATTTTACTCATACTCACTCACCATCGAGAAGTGGAAGAGCTCAAGTTTACATTTCATTATTGTATTGCTTTCCCACTAAAAAGTGGAAGTGCCTAACTAACTCCCACTAGATAAGTGGATGTAATTTCAACTATTTATTTCAAGTAATATTATAATCTTGTACACTGTATGCTCTCACCTCACCCACATTGGGAACTTGGTGACCAAAAAGTGGAAATGAAGTTGCTTAGCATTTCATTCTATTTTGAGCTAACAAGTTTTCAAAAGAATAAAAATAAGGGTGATTATTACACTTGGGCATTCTATTTTGGGTTTATTATTTGCATTAAAAAATGCCTTATCATGTGACATGACACACATCATAAGTTACTCAACAAGGGTAGCTCCCTCTTATAGCTATTTTCTATGTCCTATATATTTTACATTTCTAATGTAGGAGGCTCAACTTTTGAAGGCCATCACTTTTGATCTAGGATGCTGATGGGGTCCCTTTTTTAAAATTGTAGAGCTCAAAATGATCTACACAAATGCATCCTCATAAGTAATGCTAAACAACCCAAATTTTTTATCTTGCCTAAAAACAAACTTTATGGCTCAAAACATGAGTTTTATGTTTTATAATAAAAAAATTGCATTCTTTACATACTCAACATCAGGAGCAAGGTAGAGACACCTTTCCTAAAACCTTTTACTTCCTTACTTTTTCTTCTCGACATGTACTTTAATGTACACCTCCTTTTCTTATTGCTTCTCCTTAA
Organism: Sequoia sempervirens; assembly: GCA_007258455.2. NCBI lineage: Eukaryota > Viridiplantae > Streptophyta > Pinopsida > Cupressales > Cupressaceae > Sequoia > Sequoia sempervirens. Next base: position 121,143 of record VDFB02328408.1, read on the forward strand.
ATTGATTGTATACACGCATCCAATCAATTTTGGGGGGTATATACAACCTTCACACTTCTAATAAAACAATGCATTTGCAATGGTTAAAGTGGCTCTTCATGGGCCCCACACCACCTCTTTGTTTGCGATGGCTCCTCCATAATCCCAACTCACTATGCTTTGCTCATGATATCTTCTTTGCAACCATAGATTCATTTTATGTAGGCTCCTTCACAACCATATCTCATTTTACTTATATAGGCTCCTTTGTTACTATCTCATTTTACTTATGCATCAACAAGTATAGTGGACATTGTCACACATGTATATAATAACACCATGTCTTGAAAGATTCCATGACATTGTACGAGACACTAGCACATGATACAAACCCATGCACATATTTGAGTACCTTGACATGCATCTAACACAATACAAGATCTCTAACTTTAATCAAAACTTCTTAGATCCTTCTTTAGCTCATTTTTTCTTCTAGTGCTAATTCCACGTCAATCATTTGTTTATTTATTTAATTAGAATTGAAATTTAATTACGAATGTAATTTATTAAAATCAGATTATTAGATATATAGCAGTAATTAAAAGGAAAACAATTAATTTCAGATGGTAATTTTTAGTTACACCCACCTATCAAAGCATATAAAGTTTTATACAAAGCATATAAAATTTTATACAACGCCATTTTTGACAAGTTTTAAAAAAACTTTTGGGCGGGCGAAACCACAGCCTGACCTGTCAACAGTATCTTCGTAAATAATTGTCTCTCCCAACAATTCTTCCAGTTTTCCAGGTGATCTGTCTTTTTCTTGTTCTTTCTGTTCAGTTATGTTGAATTTTGTTCAGTGGACATGTTTAACAGTATGCAATGCGTGTGGTCACTAGGGTTTTGTTTGACGAGGGTAGTTTCGCTCGAATGCAGTGGATTTCCAAGGATCAATTTGGTATGCCAACTGCTTGACAAAATGGTTTAATGGATATGTGCTCTTTACTTACCCATGAATGGAAAGAGCAGTCATATATTTTTTCATTTAGTAGAATTTCTATTCACAGGCTTGTTTAATTTACCGATTTTCTAAGGTTGGCTCACACGATTAATTGTAGAGTGGTCGCGTGTACCTTTTTGAAATTTTACTTATTTGCAATTTCGACTGCGTGAAGCAACTGGATATACTCAGAAAATCGCGTTAATTCCATCTTTTCTGATTTTTGAAATTGTTCATTCAGATTCAAGCACAAAAGAGCGATGGAGAGAGAACATGGGGAAACCAGCAAGGGGCAAGCCCGTAGTTCGTCAGAGGATAAAAGTGACAATATATTTGGCTCACTCAATTTTGATCCACAACTTTTCGTAAATGATGTGAGAAATGCTGTGGATGATGTTCTTGATGAAGGATTTGGTTTCTTCAAAGAGTATGGCTTGATATTTTTACCTCTGACTATCTTTTCTTTTTTAAATCCAATTCGTCATGTCATGTCTGTTTCAAATTTCTTGTTTGAAGATTTGCCAATAATCGATTGTTTTTCCGCTAAACAAAACAAAAAGGAAAAGAAGGGAAAATAATTCAATTGAAAACTATGGTTCTTGCAGGCAAGCTCCAAATGTTTTGGGTCTCAAGGATGATGCGTTGGTTGACAAGCTATCAAAGGCAAGTTCGTTGCGTTGTTTTCTGAAATGACTTGGTATCCCATACAATGCTATCCATAGAATTGATTAATTAGTGTCCACTTTTTTTGGCTAGAAGTACCGAGGGTTAAGGGACCCTGGACCTAGAGGAAGCATCCCATTTGAAGCTATGCACAGAAACAATTAACGATTCTCCACCTTTTTAAGTTGAAGGTATCTAGAACTATGGGCTTTTATACCCAGAAAAATTGTAGTGAGATGCCAACTCCCAGTTGGTGTTAACTAATCAAAGTAGAAAAGGAAAAATGACATGAATTTCAAAAATCAAATTTAAGCATCTACTTTTCTATCTATAGGGCAATTTCCATTCATCAGTTCCAAGCATATTCTCAATGCTAGAAAGTTAGCCGAAGAAAAAAGTTAGCAGCATTCATCATTCATCCATCACACTCCTTTTCTCATTCTTATCTTTCTGATTGTATCATGAAGTGGCATCACTGAGAGCACATAAACACAAGTGTTTATGTACTGAGGTCTTTCCTATTTTTCATCCAGAGTTTTACAATTTTTTGTAGAGCAAGCTCTTCCACTTTGGCGCATTCCTATGGTATTAAATTTATTGCCACAGAGGGGAAAAATGATATAAACTATCTTGTTCAACATTTCCATCTGTCAATTGGCTTATAGTTTTGCCACTGTTTTTCCTGTCCTCTTCATATATTGCTATGAGATCTCGAGATTCTCTGTTTCCATCTTAATTTCTTGAATGAAATTGTTTACTTTCCAATCATTTCACTGTCTCTTTTTACTGCTTTTGTAATTGGCATTGAAATGCTTTCCATCTGAAGTTTTGATCATCTCTTCTCCTCTGCCATTCTTATTCAGAGAGTAGTTCCTTCTTATTATTTGTATCCAGTCCCAAGTGAGCTGAAAACATTAGCAAATGTTTTCCATCATCATCACTAAGATAGCTTCTCTTGTTAATCCTAGATTTCCTTTCATAGTTCTATCAAATTTGAAGTCTCTTCCGTGCATCTTTATGATTTTTAAGCTTATTTGCTCCAAACCCATCATTGGGACCAGTCTCCATCTTTTGGGAAATATTGGAAAAATATTTTTAACCCTTTCTTTTGGGAAACATTGGAAAAATATTATTAACCTTTTCTTGTGTTAACTCACAACTAAAACTTCATCTTCTTGTGTAATGTCCTATCTCTAAATTTTTGCAGTCTTCTATATTTTCTGAATTTTTATGTTTTTTTCTAGGTGCTATCAAACTGAAACAAATTAGAATATTGATAAATACAGTAACTCAGGGACAATCACAATCAAAATGGACGAACACTTTAATAACCTCAATTTACTTCATTCCTCAATATTTCCAAACAATTGCAATTTACTGATCTGGAAATGTGTATTGCAGAGTTGCATAAGACAGTCATTAACTCACTGAATATGATATCCCTTTGCACAGGGAGATCACAATAAAATATCAATCTGAAACCCTTATTGCTTTATTGTTGAAATCTCCCCAGAGCTACAGCCAAAATTCTTATTCTTCAAATCAATTATAATAATCTGAAATGTTCATTTATTACTTGCTAAAATCTGGCCAATTGAAGCAATGTAAATGGCAACTCCAACTACTGAAATTAGAACAAAATATCAGCAAACCCTAACCTCAATGTATGGCAGATTTAATCCTCTTCCATATCTTTTTTTTAACTCAGAAATATGTAGCAACCTCTGCTGTAATATTGGCGCTCCTTTCTTACCTAGTCGCCCATCCAAAAGAACACAAAAACACCATGATTCCCTTCAAGATAAAGCGGCCCTATTCAGGAATTTTCTGTGCATAATGTCTATCATAAAATCACCTCAGATTAGCTTCAAACTGCCATGGTCCGGACCTGAAAATGTGCAGTGCCAATTTTCCTCCAAAATCACCCAAAACAGTCCTCAAACTACTATGAATTATTCCCAAAGTGCAGCAGCTTGATCCATAAGATACTGCGCTGAATTTCTCTACCAAAATTACCCTCAACCTGCCTTTAAACTGTTACAAACCCCTCAGATACTGAACTGCATACCTTACCAAATTCACTCCACAGTAAACCCCAAATGGACGCTGGAATTTTGCTGGAGAAATGATGCAATCCAGCTCCAAGATCTCAAATTGGTTTGCTTGCAAACACCAAATTTCTTTACTTCTTGAATTTTGCGAGCCAAGAGGGTTTCCGTCCCTCTAGTTCACAGGATTTGCAGCCAAGGGGTTTTGTCCTTGAATGCAAGCCCCAAACTCAATCTCAAAGTGAATAATACCAAACATGAAATTGGATAATGAATGCAGATTGGTGCCTTATTGATACATCCTTTCAATTTGGGCCCTTGGGTCTAAATTTCCCTCCAAGTATTTAAAAATACCTTCTTATTATAATTAAATGTTTAAAAACATTATTTTAATTATAACATTATATTAAGTTGCCCCCTAAATAAAGAATCATTGCACCCAACTTAAAAATAATAGTATAATTTCCTTTCCCTTGCTTAATCCTTTAGCCTATGGGAAAGAGAATAGGCTAGAGGTCTTCTTATTATTTTAGTCCCGAAAAGGGGACATGACATCTTGACATAGAAATAATTTTGCTTAATTTTTTTGAGTAGTTTTCTATGTGCCAAGTGTAGATGTTAAAAAAATTGTAAAATATTGTCTCTAGACAGACAAGGTAAAGAATAGACTAATTTTAGTTACATTGATAACAAAAGGTAAATAAAGATCCGAACCGGGGATGTTACAAACCCTGTTTCTTTTCTCCTAGATAATACAGCCTACTATGGTTCATATTTGAGTTATTTTCAAGATTTATTTGATGATATAAAAGCTAAGTTACTGGTTCTGGTTTAGGCTTGAGTTTGTGGGTTCGATTTGCAGATTTGGTCAAGAAAATTTTTAGGGTTGGGTTTGTCTATACAATATACTTTCATTAGATCCAAATTCCCATTATATCCTGGAACCATTAATATTTAATATTTTAAACCATAAAAGGCTCTTTCTTAATAAATAAATGAATAAATAAATAACCTTCCTTACAAAAGCCTGTTATAAACTAAAGAAAGTTTAAACTAATCAAAGTAAAGCTAGATGAAATGATATTTTTTTAATTAAAATTTAAAATGATTAAGTAGAGGATCGAAATTAAAAATAATCTGGGCATGCATCCACATTTCTCAGGCAGTGCTACATACAGGTGGAGTACAGATATGAGCAGAGTGTTGCCATAGATCTGCTGTGGGGAGAACAATGAAATGAGAAGAGTGTAAATATGTTTCTTGTTTCCACCAATGAAAAGCTGCTGCATAGGCTGCATCCTGCTCTGCTTGGTGGTTTGAATACAGAGCAACTGGCCAGTGTCATTTTGAGTTTTTTTATAAATTTTTAGATGCGATTTGCAGAGGTTTTGGGCAGGGAATGTGATTTTGGCCCTAGATTCACCCGGTATGCCTTGCTAGGTTCTTCACAGGTTCTCCCACGTTCTTCCCGGACAAACCCACAATCATTTTGTTGCCTTCTGTGTGAATCCCTGGCTGCACCAAACTGGATCCCAAACTGGGTTCAAATTAAAACTGGATCCAAGACTTCTGCTGGATGAACTGTAACTTTGTCTGAAAGCTAGTACTTGGAAATTGTTTTATGATATTATTGTATACTATCTGAGTAGCTAGAGCTTCTAAACTGTTACACGGGTCATAGTCGGCAGACTCGCCAAGTTTTTGGCGAGTCTTGAAAAACTCGCAAGTTTTTTTGCCCTGTGAGTCTTTATGACTTTAACTTGCCGAGTCTTCCTGCTGAGTCTTTTTTGAAAAACGCAAAAAATATTTGAAAAAGTTGCTGAGTTTTCTCCAAGTTTTTGTTGACTCGTCAATTTTGGGCTTGGCAAGTTTTTTGCCAAGTCGAGTTTTCTAACTATGACACGGGTTCTTGTAGCATCATGATGACTCATTTGAAGAGAAGATTAGGGATCTACTGTGAAAATTAAGAGTGTTGTTTGGCATATCTCATCACTTTTTGTGCTGTTTGAGTTACAAAAGACAACAGTTTATGATTAGAATAGTCAATGAGTTATATTTAATAGCATCTTTAGAGAAGATTTGTCTTTCTATCTTTGTTATACTATGTTGCCTGTTCAGTTTTGGGTTTGGTTTCAGCATTTTGCCAATTTTTTTCCCCCAGGATTGGGACAGCCAGGTTTGGCTGTACAATGTATTCATAATATATTGAAAATATACAATATTTGCACAGAATGCACATAATTAAATATGTAACACAGCTCGTATTTATTAGTTAATTCCTCCATTGTGAAATGTTAAAAAGTTAAATCAAAATCTTTTATGTTGGTACAACTTCTCATGTAAAATCAATACAAATCATCAATGTCATCAGCTGGTTCTTTGGAATCACAAGCTGCACTGGTGCTACTCTCACTAGCTGCAACATGCCAGTGATTCTGTGTAGCAGCCTAATGCCCATCATCCTCAATTGAAACTAAGGAAAGCTGTTTTTTATGTTTTTAATTTTAATTTTTTGCATTTTTTATAAAAAATCTCGTTTTTGGGTTCCAGGCAGGTTCACCCAGGGTCTTGCTTCAGCCTCTGGAATCTGCCTCAGTATGTTTTTTTAAACATACCCTGGCAGAATCCAGACACTGGAGCAGGACCCTGGGCGAACCTGCCTGGAACACAATTTTTTTTTAATGAAAAAAGCAAAATAATTAATATAAAAAATTTAACTAGTAGCTTTCTTTAGTTTCAATTAAGGATTAGGAGCATTAGATTACTACACAGAATCACTGGCAGAATCCAGAGGAGGACCCTGGAAGAACCAAGCTGGACCTGGACTATGATCAGAACCCAGTCAAAACTAGTTCATGTTTGGCCAGTGTTCCTGCAGAAGCAGTGACGGAGGTTATATTAATGAACTAGCATTTCGGGTTTGCAAGATGAATGGTTCAGCTATGTTAATGTCATTAGCTTCCAGCAATTAGTCATATCTTTGGTAACAAGCTTTAAGTTTTCCAGAATATTAGATTTGGACTTATTAGCTCAACAACATTGTTTTGTCTATGATAAGCAATATGCTTTCAATAAAGAGGGCGGAACCTGAAAAAAGAAATTTGTAATACAGGCAGTTTTCAGATACTGTTCTTCATGGAGAAAAGGAAACAAGTCCAGGCTTTATATGATCATAACATTTAAGACAATAATATTTATTCTATTTAATCTTTGAGGCCGTTTTTATAGAAGGCTCTTGTGTCATACTGATTGTGTACAATGAGCATCACAGAATGAAAAGACCAACATTTCTGTACCAAAGCATAAGAGATGCAATAAATTTGTTTTCATAGTCCAATAAGAAACATAAGGTCTGAGTATAAATCATTTATACCGCTGTGTTGTACCCAAACCAATTTTTTTGCTTCATTAAGGCATTTTGATTAAAATGGTCTAAACCTTGTAAAATTTTCATCAGAAGTCAGTTTTTGGGCAAATCAAGTATGGGCTTTTAGTCAGTTTGATGTTTGGAAGATATTGATAAAATTTGATTTTTTTTGAAAATTAGGGTTTCTGGACCCCTATTTTTAGGCAAAAAACCCTAAAACTTGAATCTTGTCAGAATTGGCCCGATCATAGTGGTGAAGTCAGAATTAGGAAAAAGTCAGTTTAAGTCTGGTGGGTTGTTTTCACTTTTTCAGGAGAAAAGTTAGGACCTCCGAGGTCGTCAATGGCAGATGACCAAATACCAGGTGTCGAAATCTAACCCTAAAACACTCCAACGAAGATTCTATGGCAAGATATGTTCAAAATGATGCTTCGTCACGGAGGGGATTTTCGCCGAGGTGAAAATCATCAAAATTTTTCTAACTCTGGAAATAAAAGAGCCCCTAGACGCCAAGGGCGCCCTAGATTTCAGAGGCCCAGATTATCTTTTTGAGGTTTGTCACCTCCATTAAGACTTCTCCGGAATATTGTTAGCTTTGCGATGAGCCTACTAGCCAGTCCAGAAGATCTGTCTAGCACCTGAAACTGGAGATTGAACAAGGAACGAGGGAGATGAAATTGATGAAATTTTGACTAACACTGGAGTAGAAAAGCGCCTTTGGAGGCCGAGGGCGTCCAACTTTTTGAGGTACCAGATGAAACTTTTTGACCAAATGATACCCAAGATGTTTGTCTCAGACTTGATCTGGCTTCGCAACGAATCTGTCAGCGGGTTAATTTGAGTTGCTGAACGGCCGGAATCAGGAGTCAAACATGAGGTTTTTATCATGGTCTAAAATGTCAGAAAAGAGCATAAGCGCCCCTGGAGGCTAGAGGCGCCCAAGGTTTTGGACCCTCAAACGCAGTTTCTGAGTTAGCTCAAATGCTCATCCTGTCCATGATGTTTCTAGCTTTCCGTAGCATACCTCAGCCGGGCCAGAAGACAAGTTGGTGGCCTACAGCTAGAGATTGAATGGATTATCAACCAGTTTGAAAATGGTTAAGTTTGGAAGAAAAAGCGCCCCTGAAGGCCAAGGGCGCCCATGTTTTTCACCTGCCAAATGATGTTTTTAGGGAAAGTGTTTTCCGAGAGATCCTGTTTAGAATTGAGCTAGCTCCGCAGTGAGCCTGTCAACCAGCTCTGAAGTTTTGCCAAGTGTTGGAGAACACGAGATGAAGTGAGGTCAAAATCACCTTCAAAATGATGAAAATGCATGAAATTTGGCTAAGTCTGAAGCAAAAAAGCGCCCCTGGAGGCCAGGGGCACCCAGAATTTTGAAGCCTCAGAAGTTAGAATTAGGGTTTGCAACCTCAAGGAGAACCTTTTCAGTTTTGATCCTGCTCTTCAATGAAACTGTCATCTAGTCTTCTAGAGGCATTAGTCAATCAGAATCAATGATTGAACATAGGTTCCAGTGACGTTTGCAAATGAAAATTCTCAAAAAGTTTCTAACTTTGGAGAGTTGGCGCCCAAGACAAACTTTGACTTTTGAACTCAAGTGCAAAGTGACGCCCTATGATGGAGGAGTTTGTTAACTCAACTTAAAATAATATTAAATTTCCAGTTTAACTTCTGAGTCGACTTCAACAGGACTTAAATTTTACTTGCATGTGGTAAATAATTGAAGTGCATCTGGGTGGTGCCCAATTTAGGGCTTATTTTTCATTCAATTAAATGAAATGGGGGTCCAATAGGATTTTGGCATCCTATTTTAGGGGTTTGCATGCATATGTGATGCCTTAAGGCATTTGGGCGTCCATTATTCTCATCACAGGTAGAAGCAAACACATATATTCTCGTGCAAGCAAAGATCTGAAGATGCTACGGGTGATATTTTTTAGTGTTCTTTGCAGTGCCAGGTCCAAATTGCTCAGAGGATTTATTTTTTAGACTTCATCTTTTCAGTGCATGCATTCCAGATTCCATCAAACAGGATTCAAGGCATAGGCGTCAATTTTTAGAGGCAGAATATAACTTCTATTTTCTATCTCTAACATTCTTCTATCCTTGTCATAGGTTTCTCTCGCATGTCAAAGTAAACGACATCTTTTTCAAAATCAGGTCATCTGGCTTCACATAGTTCAGCATTGGCAACAAAACCCATGTTTTTGAATTTTTCGAGAAAATTGCCCCGTTGCTTCTCATTTTGAAGTATTGTGCTTTTTTTCGAAGATTCTTTTGCATGTGGGTCAAAAACTCAATTATTCCAAAAACGAAGGATCTAGGTCCGTTCAACTCATTGGTGCCTGCAAAACCCATGTTCCAAAATTTTTCGAGAAAATTGCCCCGTTACTTCTCATTTGAAGTATTGTGCTTTTTTCTGAAGATTCTTTTGCATGTGGGTCAAAAACTCAATTTTTCCAAAAACAAAGGATCTGGGTCCATTCAGCTCATTGGCACCTACAAAACCCACATGCCAGAGTTTTTCGTGAAAATTGCCCCGTTGTTTCTCTTGTTGAAGTATTGTGCTTTTTTTCGAAGATTCCTTTGCATGGTCGTGAAAAAGTCAATTTTTTGAGAAAACAGAGAAACTGGGTTTGATCAGCTCTTAGGTGGCAACAAAACCCATATGCTAGATTTTTTCAAGATAAATTGCACTCGCAGCCCCTGCAGCCCCTGTTACTTCTGTTTCAAAAAGTCCTCGCATGCCAAGGCAAAAGACATTTTTTCAAATTTTTGACGTTGTGGGTTTGCTTAGAAATACTTTCTCTACATAACCCACATCTCGGAAATTTTCGTAAAAATTGTCCCTCGACAGGGTATTTTTAGCCTCGCCAGAAGCCATTTTTAGCCTCACTGGAAAAGTTGTTAGAACATAGCCGTGTTTACAGTCAACAGGTTAGTTTTTCATAATGCAGTTCACTCAGATTGAATTCAAGACCAAATTGGTCTTAATTCATGATTTCATCAGAATGACTGACACAGATTGGCATCAAGCGCATCCAGAGGGTTGATTCAGACAATTTGGCAGACGTAGTCACTCAAAGTCCACATGGTTTCATACCTTGTATAGCTGATAGCCTTCCAAGGTCAGTTTAGAGGGTTGAATACCGTTGGAATTCTACGTGCACGGCGAGTTCAGGAGCATTTCTCACAACTAGAGTATTTGCGGTCAAACTTTGTGGTTTCATCATGCAACACTCTTCCATTGAGAAAAACGTGAAAAGCGTCAAGAGCGTCAAAAGCGTCAGAAGTGTAAAGAAGAAATAGAGGCCATCACTCCAGTTACAAAGTCACCAAAGTTACCAGTTAGTAAACTATCAGTTGAAGTGTGCAGATATTTCTAGGATTGCTCAAGTTGCTGACAAGTAGTGAATTGACAGTTAAGACATGTGATGATCTCAAGATGGTGATGCAATCAACAACCTTGCGGAGGGGTTAATTGCTCAAAATCATGGCCGATGAACTACAGATCAGGATGTCCCACCTCTTCAAAATAGACATTAGACGCAATAGTTAACTTGATGCCTCTTTCCAAGTCAACTCGTTGTCTCACCTTTGTGCACGCCTATTTTGGAGTCTGAAATATGCTAACCAATTTTTTGCCACAGTTTTACACAATCACCAACACTTGGCCAACTTGATTAGCATTAGCGCCAAATCCAAAACACTATCAAAGCAACTCTAACCAAGAATGCGCCCTAAAACCACTTAAGGAAGAGGGGCGGGCATATGGTCAGAGGATCCCTAGTATCCAAACTTGATACAAAAATAGAATGCAACTGGAAACTGAAGATAAAACTCAACGCCAAGAATGTGCACTCAAGATCCCATTGAGGGCGAGGTGCTAACATATGGCAGAGTACTTATTACAAAGTTAAAGAAACTTAGGCGGATAACCAGCCATAGAAAAGAACTCCAACTACTAATTCATCCGCTGCGGCGGGCATCCACTCAAGAGTGGGGATTCACCACTTGACAGTGGGTACAAGAGAGATTAGATATTTATTTTCCACACTGGCGGTAAACCATCCAGGGGTACTTAATGTGAGAAATAAGAAATAATTGCAGCAATAAAGGACTGGAACAATACTACTGTTTACAGTCTTACAATATGAAAAGAGAGCTGCAAATTACATGAATATTACAATGAATTCAAAGCACCAAGATACTGGATGATTCCATGTTAAAAATTAACAATTATTGATGAAGAAAGGACTGAAAATTCGAACTGAAACAAGTCTGATATAAATCTGCAATTTTGGAAATGAATAACCAACAACTATAAGAATCAATTAAATGCTCATAACTTCACCAAAATACCTCCGAATGGCGTGAAACGAAGTGCAGTGAACCTCTGAAGAATAGGCGGGGTACTTAATGTGAGAAATAAGAAATAATTGCAGCAATAAAGGACTGGAACAATACTACTGTTTACAGTCTTACAATATGAAAAGAGAGCTGCAAATTACATGAATATTACAATGAATTCAAAGCACCAAGATACTGGATGATTCCATGTTAAAAATTAACAATTATTGATGAAGAAAGGACTGAAAATTCGAACTGAAACAAGTCTGATATAAATCTGCAATTCTGGAAATGAATAACCAACAACTATAAGAATCAATTAAATGCTCATAACTTCACCAAAATACCTCCGAATGGCGTGAAACGAAGTGCAGTGAACCTCTGAAGAATAGGCGCCCATGACAAGATGAAGAAACAACCTCAAAAGTCATTCATTAATTTAATGGCACAATTCCCAATGCACTCAAGATGGTACGACCCTTGAGAAGGGTGATTTTGCTAGAATAAATCAAAGACTTCAAATAAAAATCTGGAAATTACTAGAGAGGGTCGCCATCACCTTAGAATTGATATTCTTGAATGCCTAGAACAAGATTAAAATCATACAAGAAGCTGGAAACAAAAATGACTTTCAGCTGTGTAGAAACCAGCAACTTGAAAACTGAAAATCACATCAAAATTCACCACTTTGAAGCTCTGTCTGCTAGTCTGATTTGAGAAGTAGTCTGAAACCAACTAGGTGTTATCTTGCAAACACGAAATTGGATGGGAACTAGGAGGTCAGCATTCCTCGAAGTGCAAATTGAGTAATCAATTCGACATCATAACTTTAGCATAAACATGAGATACCAAAATGCTGGAGCAAATCTCTCTTTTATAGAAAGAGAGGTGACTCTTCACCTTCTGTAACTCCTCCAAGAAGAGGGATGCCTTTTTCTCATGGCAATATTTTAAATTTTCAAATGAACACTTTATTTTCCTCTCCAAGGCGTCCGTTCCAAGGCAACATAAAACTTTATTAAAAAACAATAATCTTCTTCATGTAGGCGTACCCCTTCAAGACCCTCTTTTAAAACAACATAAAGTTATCTCTCTAGGCCAAGGGGGGCCCAACAAAGAAATAAAACATTAATTGCCTTGTATGTCAAAACATGCCAACAAATACTACATTTTGAAAGTTGCATCAAAATTATCAATTGCTCCAACAAGAATAGAAACACACTGAAGCACTACCAACATGACCACAGCTAAAAATAGTATTTACTATAAATAGTAAACACCTAGAAAATGCCTCAAACCTCCAAGCAAGGAAACCCTAATTTTACCTCAACGAGCCTATGGGCCTCCGGAATAGGCTGATGAGCAACTAAGCTGATCACTGATGAGAAGGGGACATTACAGAGTCACCTATGTGGAGCTTTCAGTTAGGATTCAATTAATTGATGTTAGTTATCAGTTGACTCTCATATCAATAAGGACTTGCATGTTGCAAACGTCCATTTAGTTTAGTTTAATTTAGTTAACTGATGATAGTTTTCCAATTAACTGATTAGTTTTTTACAGTTAGACTTAGAGAATAAACTCTTGCATGCTTGCAAGACTGAGTGTAAACTCAAGGAGATTTTAGGGTTCCCTACTCCTTGAAGTTCTATAAATAAGAGCATCCTTGCTCATTTGTAATTAACTTTTGCTGCAACAATAAATTGCTAAGCCGCCTTGCCGTGCAATATTGTTATTCTGTATTTGTTCACTTACTTAAATATAATGCTGGTTTGATCGTTCATTGTGTGCATGTCTCGTTATGCAATTTGCTGTCCCAGTTTTATTTTTATTGTGATTAATAAGCTTGTTTCATATCTACACCTCAGATAGGAGTCCCTCCTCCTTGGGAATTTAGGAATAAAGTTTATCGTGTGATGTTGTTATTAATAATCTTTCTTCCATATCTACACCTCAGATAGGAGTCCCTCCTTCTTGGGAATTTAGGGATAGAGATTGTCGTTTAAGTGTTGTTTCCAGTAAGTTACTTTCAGCCTACACTTCGGATAGGTGTCCCGCCTCCTTAGGAATCCTGGGAACTAACTTACCATTTGATGTTGTTTCCAATAACCTTTCTTTCAGCCTACGCCTCGGATAGGTGTCCCTCCTCCTTGGAAATCTTGACTTAAAGATTATCGTATACCATTTCCCTGCTCCTAATTCCTCTTGCTTTGTTTATCCAGAGGAGATGGGATAGTTTTAGCATTAGCTTAGTTGTAGTTAAAGATTTGCGGAAACCAGAGAAATTCCTTAGCTGCAATGTATTGGTTTTCTTAACCTTGTGCCTCTTCTAGCTGAGTCAAAAAGATAGGAATTAGATTATTTTACTTTTTAAGCATATCAGCAAAAGAGGGAGCTTCCCTTCCTAATTTGAAGAGCAGTTCAACTGTGCATAGCTGTTTGTTGCCAATACGCACTCCAGAGGTGCGAATTGTAATGCCAACATGCTGTTCATAATTTTGATTAAAAAATGAGCATCACATGCCAATAGGAATGACTGCAAATACCAGACATTTCTCTGATGAAATACACACCCAGACAAAGATAAACAACAAGGAATGCAGAGCAATCAAGATTGAGAGATAAATTGTTAAACTACTTATTTTATATTTCCCAAGATTGAAAATCTGATGCTAAGCTCATAGAATACAAGACTTATAACCAGAGATTAACTGATAAGGAGAGATCTGAAATTGAAGAGGAAATGTGAATTTGGAAGAGAGTTGTCTGCCAAATAAAATCAGAAATCTAAAACTGCTGTAAACTAAAATACGATCTGGCTATAAACCTAGGCCAAACTTCAGTTTTGGAAAAAATACAAATCTAAGAGATCTGGAACTTATTATGCAACTGACTTCTAATTACCAAAGTTAGAAGTTTGCTGCTGAAAATTGAACTGAATTTCCATCTTTTCTTTTTTTATGCTTTTTGAAAAACCACAAAATAGGATAAACCATAACATTGCTAAAAGTAATTCAAATCATTGACCTTCTTGAGAAGGCATGGGTGCTGCCTTGGATTGAATTTAGGGCCAAGGACAGTAAGTATGCTGCCTTGGCCAACAGGCAGTCACAACCTGTGCACAAGAGCTTATTTTTCTTGAGAAATCTTCTAATGTGCCATAGAGGCCTTTTTTATAGCAACTTCCCCCTTTACAAACTTTTTATAGTTGTACTACATTTGTTAACTTGATGACTTCATGTTTTTGGGATAAGTAACTGTAATTTACTTTTATTTTTCCAACTTTATGCCACTTTATCAATTAAAAAAAACAGAAGTCCAACTTTGAAAAAGTGCCAAACACTAAGGTACATTAATCTTTGATATCATAAAATTTTCCCAAAATGTCAGCTCTGAGGGGTCTTGATGCTATCTTCTTTCTCAACCATACTATAGATTCAAACAAATGTCTTAATGAACAGATGAACAACAATATATCAGTATCAACACTTGGCTTCTTGTAGAGATAACCAACATGTTTTTTGAGCTCATCTATGGTTGCTCTCTGCTTGTTATCATGTTTCTCCATGCCATAATGAAGATGCTTCAACAGAACATAATGCCATGCTGACAGGAACCTTTTTCAAGTGACTTTTTGATCTCATTCCTATTTTTGAAGTCGTTACTCTCCAACTACTCTATGATCGGCCAGATGAAGGCCACCCTTTGGATTTATAATTCTGGAGTGGATGGGCCAGGGTTTGAGCCTTTCTCTTGGATCTCTCATACCTACCTTGCACCTCCTTGCTCCAAGTACCTTTTTCAGATGGTTCACCTCCATCCATCCTCTCTCTCCCACTAGTTGTTTCAGGGATGGGCTGCACAATGTCCAATTCCTTGTGCTGGCAACCACTGAGAGCAAGAGGAACATGCTTTTTAAATGGTTCTAAATGTCAAGCAGCCTCTCATCTTATCTTCTTCTAAAACAATAGGCACGTAGAGTTCTTTATTAATCTCAGGAGGATGGATGTTACCAGATAAATCATTGCCTCTCACTATTGCAGGAATGCCACTTTTTCATGGTTCTTTTAACAGTTAAAAATTATAGGGGGCATGTGGTAGAAACTTTACATCAACTGTGAATTGGCAATGGGACAGGTCTTTATATTGTTTTTCTAGTTTAATGATGTATATTGTAAGCAGACTCTGTGATCCATCTATGAGCTTTAATGTAACCATTGTCATTGTGGTATTATAATTATATTAATGCCATATCAAATGTCAGCATGCAATCAAGCTAATAGTTTTAGCTTAGTGATGGTTGTTAGTGGTTAAACTGCCATAACTATCTAAAAGATGTATGAAACATATAACGTATGAAGCGAACATTCAAAGAGTTGTACAAGAGCTTATGTTGATCTAACTGCTTGTAAGATTATACTGCAAGATCACTGACATCTTATTCTCTCCATTACTTTTGTGTATTGTATTTCAGGATCTTGTCATTTTGGCCAACATTTTATAGTTAGAATGATGTTTGGATTTCATAGATTTTGCTGAATTTTCCCTTTTTAATTAGAATTTTGTAATGTAGTTTCTATTGTCTTCCTGTCCTTTTTTAAATGCATCATTGTGGTATATTTGTTACATAAGTTGGCTTCATATGTCATATTTATTTAAATAGATCATAAATGTGGCAATCTCACTCTAGCTTTTTTTATTAATATAAATATGCAAATGATTAATTAAGTTTTGAGTTATCAAGACGGTGATATTTTCTGAATGTGTCAAATCATGTGACATGTTATTAGGATTCAACTACATAGTTTTTGAGTCAAATCATTGATCCATATCTCGTAAGTAGTGGTTCACAAGAATCCATCTCTCATGAGCATGAATGGTCCACCTAACACTCATTACATCTAGGTGATGCATATAGGAATGAAGCATTTGGACTTCTTAGGAGGTCACCCATCCCAGTACTACTTTGATTCAAATGTGCTTAATCAGAGTTTCCCCCAAGATCAAGCCCTACAAGGATTCCTAAGCTATTCGCCTTGGATTTGTCATGGATAATTGAGCCATATCCCACTTGCAAACCCACCCACCCATGGAAGGTTTACTGCTTGATGCTCTACTTTGATTATTTTCTGAATGAAGTAGAGCAACTAGAATTTCTTTCATTCTCTCAATCTTCTTTCTTGTCCTGCATATCCATTTGATTGCTACCTCATTGGATGTGGCATAGGTGCAAGTTCAAATCCACTGGGTGGGTGAGGGAACAAATTTTGAGATTGACAATGCTCAACCCATGTATGCATTCCCTAGGTCATATACAAGGAATTGAACCTTAGTTGGCTTGGTCTTGGTGGAAACTCCATGGTAAAGAACACTTGAGTTGGAGTAGTATTGGGATGGGTGATTTCTTGGGAAGTTCGGATGCTTCACCCTTGTTAGGATTGACTAGATGCAATGGGTGCTAACTCGACCATTCATGCTCATGAGAGATTGGGTCTTGTGAACCACTACTCATGAAATATGGGTCAATGAGTTTGACTCAAAAATTACGCAATTGAATCTTGATAACACATTGCATTATATGTTTTGAGTGTCATTTTTTTCTGCTTCAGTAAAAGCAAAGATTAACCCCTAGACATTTTCTCTTTTTAGAAATTAATTGACAAAGTTAATTATTAACTTTGTTGTATTTCATATGTTGGCTTTGTAGGCTATAGATACTATTCAATATACAGTTCAATTAAAGCTTGACAAACAACTAGATACTTGGGAGAGATATTGCATCATGCATTGCTTTGACATCCCAAAAGGACTATCATTTCCGGAAACGGTAGGTATTTGTATATCCCTCTTTTTGAAAGTAAAGGGAACATGGTCATGTTAGCGTAGACATTTTGTTTTGTAATCAAGGTTCTCTTTAGGGGTTCATATATATCTTTTTCTTTGTAGGCAGCATCTTTATATGCATTTCATAATGATTCTATATAGTTACAATTTTGACACTCTTGTAATGTCATATTGTTTTTCTTGTGGTTTGTTTCACTTCATAAAACACAGTAGTTCAAGCCCCTTTGTATTTATTTATTACCTTTAGTGTGCTGAAAGGATCCCTTTCATTCCACATCATACGTCTCCCCTACATATTGTACTTTTGCATAATTCAAATGTCTTCCACTATGGCTTATAAGGAAATTTTTACTCTAGAAAAGCAGGGGACTTATCTTGTGCCTCCAAAGGGCAGGTGTTGTGTCTCCTTGGAAAACTAGAAGCTGACTGTGAAACACAAGTATACTGAATGAAGGAAAGGAGACAAAAGGTAACAGATTTCACATCAGGACATTAATGCTTATCTTTGAGGCTTGAGCGAGCTGAAGAAAACCCACCAGTAGCTAGAATAAGAAAAGAGCAGTAAAAAGATGGTCTTGTGCTTATAAATAGGTTGGCTAGAATTTTCTTAAAGAGAAACAATAGCCACAAAAAACTGAAGAGTTTTTGAATAAGGATAATGATTGATAATTGTCTTGATTTGTGAATTGATAATCGTATAGGTGTTAGTTTATATGGTAGCCTTTTCTTGTTTTATTCCATTTTCCATGATATCTTCACTTGGAAAATTAGGTATCTTATTCTTTTGTTGAACATTTTGCTGTTAGGACCTTGGTACCCCTTGTCTGTGCAATTAATTTGTTGTTTTCCCTGAAATTTATGCAGCCTCTTTTTTGTTTCTATTCTTGTCTGTTGCATAGTTTCAAAAATATTTCTTGGCAATAAATTGGCAAACCAAAAGCTAAAGGTTTATTCAATTTGAATTAATTAGGAACCCAAAATTTGCAGAAAAAAAGAAAAAAACTGCTGTTTTTTATATTTAAAGGCAACTAATTGCATAGATAGATAGAGTGAAATTAAATTAGAGTTTATACCAGTGAATTTTTGGAATATGTTTTTTTTTTAATTAATTTTCAGATTGCTGATTACATAGCACACTGCATGGTACATTACTACATAGTTCATCTTTGGAGTTCAAAAATGAAAATTAATTACAATCTACTTTGTACAAAGTCAACCTATGTAAATGTAAAAAAAGGGGAGGGAGCCAATGACTCTTGCTGCTATGAAGTACGGTACACTGGGGGGCTGCAGATTGTGATGATGAAGCTTTAGGATACATGCTTATTTTAATTCGATTAATCTCATCATTGTCAAATCTCCGTGTCCCTCGGGATAGAAAGCTTCTCCTCATCAAAAAATGGCTCCTCATCATTTGTGATCCATTGGCAATTTGGATCAATCTTGTCGAGGTCAATCAATTGATTTTCTTTGGTGCTACCTAATATTATCAAATTGAATGCATAAGTTAGTGAGGTAGATGGAACAAGTAATAGAAATTACATTTAGAAATTGAAACTAAAGAGTACTTAGAATTTAGAATTTCAATTTCTAGTTTTTATAACCTTGAATTTTCTTCAGCTTAAGGTGTAGGTTGTGTCAAACAGACACTAAAATCATTCATTTGTTGTTGAGTCAAAAAATTGTTATCTTGGAATATATGTGTTCAAAGACACTCCAAGCATGCTCACAAGTGGATAAATTGCATGGCTGTCTCAAAATGTGCAACACCATCCATTAAGGTTTTTGGCTTCTTTGCCAAAAAATCCTACCATTGTATTGGAAAAGCACAAATTTTATCAAGATTTTGTTATGTATGATTCTATTCAAAAATAAATAACCATAATGTATGTATGCACAATATAGAGAATTGTCAATTGTTTTTGCAATTACTTGGTATGAAGGTGGTCAACATAAACAGTAGAAAAAACTCCTCCCTTAGTTGTATATGAAAAACTCTACCTTAGTTGCACATAGGTCATTTGGACTAGGAAACATTCTATCCATGCATGTGAAGAGGGCCTCTATGACTTTTACATTGTCTTGAAATGAGGTGCTATAGAAGAAAGTTGGATTGAGATGGTATGTAATAGCATGGAAGAAGTTGCATTTGTTAATCCCATCCATCATCAATAATTTCTCATAGTGACATGTATTCATAATACTCTTGATAGCGTCTTTGGCCCTATTCATGGCCTCATACAACATTTAGGATTTATCCTAATCAACTAGTCTCAATATTTTGACTAGAAGCTTTGAAAATTGGACAATTTGGTGTAGCCTAGCCCAAAAACTCTCAAAAATGTAGATTGCCATGGTCTTGCCATTCATAAAACTAACAAAGCTAGACTCAACTCACTTATTTGAAACAAATATTGTTTCAAATTCATCTTTCACACACAAAGAGTCTATAATGCAAGGATGTGCATAGTAGATCTCATTGCCCTTGCTTATAGAAGTTCCTTTCCGTCTTCACTACAAGTACATACTTAACCCATTCAAGTTTTCCAATGTCTTCAATGGTTAGATCAAAACAATGTTTTAGGCATGTGTAAGTGGTGGGACGTTTCCCCCAAGTCCCTACATCTCAAAGACATCCTCATCTCAGAAATGTGGGCTTTTTTGGGGGGGTGCATCCTCGTGAAACATTGCATAGAACAAATAATGAGGTATATTAAAGAACAAGAGGATGTTGATGTGGTTAGTAATAGATCAAAAGAGCACATCCTTCTCAAGAAGAGAATATGCCCTTGCTCTCATGTAAAAGAGGCCCATTGAAAAAGGCCTTAAAGAATGAATCAAGGGAGGTTGTAGATGAGAGCATTGCTTGTTGTATTTATTGTGTTGGGCTTCCTTTCAATCTTGTTAGATCACTATATTGTCAAGATATGTGTAATGTTCCTTTTTTTAGGTTCCCTTGTTTTGCAGTTGGCGCTAACTTTCGAGGTTTGTGTCAGCATGTTTAGAGGAGTTTATCGATGTTTCCAGTGAGCTTTTGTGGGTTTTTTTCGAGACTTTGCGAGCTGAGTTGCTATTTTTTGTAACTTTCTATTTTTAGTAAGTTCCAGTTGGGCTCTGATTGGGCTAGTTTGGAGATTTGACTCACTATTATTAGTAAGTGCTATTTTTAGTACCTAGCCTTTGCTCAATTCCTCTAGCGGCTCAGTGCAGTGCTTTGTATTTACGGCAGTGGTGAGTCTTTATGGTGGTGAGATTAATATTTGACTTATTATCACTAAAGTTTTATAATGTTGCTTTATAACTTAAGTGAGAGGGGTGTGGGTTCATGAAGTGTACCCCTTGGCCTAGTAAGGTGACGTTTTTAACTAAGTTACCGGTTCGGTTTTGGGTTCGGGTTCGGGTTTGAGAACCCGGTTTGCCGGTTCGGGAAATTTTTTTTTTGGGGTTGGGTTCGTTTTGGGTTCGGTAATACAAAAACATATAAAAATCAGAAATATATACATATTTGCAGCAGTATTAAGTTCAGAATACACCATCATATTAATAGTCAACTAACATAGCAAAAATACACCACCACTTTATACTCAAATGTCATGATATACAATTATAAATTAAAGTTCAAACTTCAAACATAAAAATGTCAAGTGTTTACAATCAGCCATTAATGATTATTGATCATTGATCAATCTGAATCATATGGGTCATCCAAAAAAGCAGCATCATTAGCAACATTAGATGCTACATTTTGTGTAGAACCACAAAGAGCATTAGTGGCACTCGCACAAGCATTGCCACTAGCACCGACACTAGCACTGACACTACCACTCTCATGCTCAGTAGTTGCTTCAGGCTGATAGTCATCATCAATATCAAGTGTAGCTAAGTGACTTGTGGAAGCATCCAAGTCAAGCTGCTCTAGCTCAATATCCCACCTCTTTGTGTCTCCTTTGTAGGAACTATGCTTGTGTGTAAGGAGGCGCAAGTTTGAATGCACATACACCAAGTCCTCTGCCTTTTTTGAATATAGCCTATTGCGTTTTATTGAGTGGATGAAGGAGTATGTGCTCCAATTCCTCTCAGAAGAGGATGAATGTAATGTCCCCTTCTCGAGCACGATCTTTCCAGTGACCGTTGGCCTATTCCGGAGACCCGTAGGCTATTCAGAAGGTGAAATTAGGGTTTCATGTTTGAAGGATGCTCTTGCTTGAGGTTGGTTGTTTCAATGGCGGATTCTTTCTGGGTTTTCAGAGAGCTTCGCAGTGATATGTTTTCTTGGCATTCTGAGCATTTTCAGGAATTTACTATTTTTAGTAAATTCTATTTCTAGCAGTGGTCTTGTTGGTTTCGGCTCGGTTGGCTTTCCATTTCAGACTGATCAGTTGGCTTACTCATTTTTGGCTTTGGGGCATAACTGGAGAGATAAGTCGAATTATTTTAATTAAGTCATGTTTTAATGTTATATTTTAACATTGACCCCTTGGCCTAGCAACTTCACTTTAAGTTGTTTTAAAAAGATGTTCTTTATGGGTGGGTGCCTCATTGAAGGAATTAATTATATTTCTTATTAAAAGATTTAATCCAAGCGTAAGTGGGGCGCCAACTTCAAGGAAGAGATAAAGTTTATAATTAAAAGTCAAATATTGCTTGGGAAAGTGGAACGCCATCTATTGGAGAATTAGGGTTTGACTCAAAAAAGATGATTAGGGTTTCGAGAAGGTCAACAGGAAATTATAAAAGGAAGCCATTGGTTCTCATTTCAGGATCTTTTGTCTACAGGAATGTTATGCTGCCAGATTGGCTTTGGGATTGCTTCGAGGAATGAAGGCCTCCTAGCTTGGCTCTTCTTCTTGCTTGAAAGACAGCAACTAGTTGAGAGGTTTGAGTGTTATTGATTTGTCTTTTCAGTTATAGTTGGTTTCCTATCCTTCGTAGTTGAGTTTTATCATTTTCTGTCAATTCCAGAGTTGCTGGTCATGACTACTGAATGTATATTTCTGCTCACAAGTCTCAAATCTTAAACATTCTCGTTCTGGGTATTGTCCCATTGTGTTTCCCTGTTGGAGGCGCCCCTTCATGAATATTTGCAGATTTTAATACGAAGTTTATGATTTTATAATGCAAATTCGTCATTCCTTGAAGGCCATATTTTTTGGAGTGCCTTGGGATTCGTGTCAGTAATTAATAACCACTTTTAGTTGCCATTTCTTATTACTAAACTAGGCGCCATCCTTTTGAAGGTCTATTGCATCAAACTTGAGGTCATTTGGGTCAGTTTTGAGTGATATATAAGAAATTTAGTGGGTTATAGGCATGCTGGTTTTGTATTTCTAATTTCTGGACTGTCACATCAGATTTGTTACAGTCAAGTCTTGTGAGGGTTTTAAGAGTGGTTTCTTGATTGCATTTCGGTCTCATCATTCATAGTAAATATTTGCAACAGATTTGAGATCATTTGGGTGAGAAATGAGAGAGTTATGAGCATTTTGGCAAGGATTTGTGTTGCTGGTTATATATTTTAAAGTGCAGGTCTGTCATAATCAGATTTGAGAAATCTGCATTCTCCTTCCTGGATTAGTGTTAGGAAATGATTAAAGGCTTTGTGGAAGATTCCTTGTTGTTGCAGCAATTTGAAGAGCTCTAATACTTGATCTTGCAGACATTTAAATATTCATTGTAAGCTGAACAGTAGTACTGTCAGCATTTCTCTCAGTCTTACTTTACATTCTATATACGCAATTGTATTTCTTTATATCTCCGTCATATGGTAGCTCCCATTCCGTCTCGGGTTGGAAAGCACATTCTTGACGTCGAGTACTTCAGCATTCTTGCTTATTTCCCTTAATAGCATTGTAATTCTTAGCACTCCACCATATGGTCGCCTCCTTTCCATACTGGATTGGGTAGCACATGCTTGGTGTTGAGTTTGTTTTCAATACTTGTAGCGTAGAAGATCCTCTGGCCATATGTTCGTCCTTCGCAGACACATTCTTGGTTAGAGTTACCTTCAGTTGCATTTTGTTTAAGGCACCGTTGATCCTCTTGCCATATGACAGCCTCTCTCTTGTTGAGATAGATTGCGCATTCTTGGCAACGAGTTATTTGTAATCTGCTGGTTTGAATTATCTAACCTTAACGGGTGCTCTCTGCATTGTTATGTACTTGGAAAAAAATTGAAAAATTTGGCTCGGAATACTTCAATGGTATCAGAGCCAAGATCTTGCCATTCTGTGCCCAACAAAGTTCACTTGACAGATGAGTGACAGAGATACCAGACACTACATACAGAGAGAGATGACTACAGAGAAGCCTCTACTTGAGTTAATGCATGAACTGTTTACGCTAATGAAGGATCCTGACATAAGGTGGGGAATCAGAAAGATTTATGCTAGGTCTGAAAGCCGGGATAGCAAGGCGCACATGTCACCTCATATTGATCGTGAGCTTGATGAAGAAACTCTGATAGTTGAAAAGTGTGTGGAAGAACCCCAAAATACTTCCTTAGACTTGCATGTGATAGGAAGTGATGAAGAACAGTTAAGTGAAAAGAACATAACAGCAGTCTTGAGTTCTAATGAAAATACATCCAATGAAGGTCTTGAGGCTAAGGGCTTCACAAAAATTGTTGGTAAGACGGTTGTGTGGGATGAGTTAGTTGAGGAAGAACAAGATGAAGAAAACACTAGTTGTGTCCTTGAACCAGCTTATGATCATTACCAAGGTGATGTTGTTAATGGTGATTCTGATGTGTTTATACCTCTCTTAGTTGAGGAGTTGGTCAAGGATTATTCACCTCTTGCTGCTGTTGAAATCTCTCAAGAATTTTCACTAGACAAATGTATGACAAGTAGCCAAGAAGACCTCCTTGGTATTCATTGGGCTGCTAATGAAGAAATCAATGACATACTTCCCCATGATGAAGATAATGACAATGATGTTTTCAAAACAACAGGCAATGGAGATTCTTCATTTCATTATGATGGTGACATTGGGTTTGAGCATCAAACTAAGCCCTTGGAGCGAAGGACTTATGAAGAAATCAGTTCAAGTGAGTTACTTGGTGACCTATTCAAAGACTCAACACTCCAAGAGAAGCATGAAGAGTACTTTCCTCTTGATCAAAACAGTCAGCCTTTTTCCATTTGGGATCCCGGTTGGTTGACACCAAGGTATGATAAAGAACCTTTGTGGGATGAATTTCCCTTTGATCCAGATGAAGATCAAAAATCAGTTTGCATGGCAAACTATGAGGTGGCCATTGAAGAGGAAGTTGTCTTCGAAGAAGAAGAGGGTTCAAAGAAGCTCCATGATGATGTCTTTGAAGTGGTTGCAGCCGCTAAAGAAGAAAATGTTTCTACGGAAACTTTCCGAACAGCGGATGACTATGATCCATTGAGCAAGTTGGGTGCTGCTATAATGTTTGATCAAGAAGACAGTGATGAAGAAGAAGAGCTTGAAGACCATATGGCTCTTGAAGATGGAGAGTTTGAAGGTGTTACTAAACACAAATATGATTTATCAATGCACGAAGCTGATTGCAAGCAATGGGTTGAAGATTTTGTGGAGTATGATGCCTTTCATGACAATGAGCATTCTCCTCTAGTTGATGGTGAAAGACACGGAAGCTGGAACAGCTATGATGGCCGCAAAGAGACAAAACAAAGTTCTGATTTTGACAATCAGCCAACCAGCAATCCGCCATCTTTGCATATTCTCGAGTGGGAAGATCAAGACAAAGAATCCTTTAAGAGGGAAGTGCGAATTCTATCCCAATTTGATCGCACTCACAGTTTCATTGAAGATCTCCACTGGAAGGCTCAACTTGAAGAGAGAAAAAGAGGAGTTAAGGATGAAGTTGTTCTTTTCAATTTGCAACTCATCAGAGACTCTTTGGAGGCGTTGAAATCAGATTGCATACACTTGATGGAGGATCGGGATCATGCTATTGAACTTGCAAAGAAGTCCTTCAGTGTTTTCCAAGAAAAGGAGAGTTAGGTTGATGAGCTCACTCTAGAGCTTAAATCAACAAAGGACAAGTTAAAAGAGACTCAGTTGGATCTAACAGAGGTTGAAGACCGGTTTGCTGATTTCAAACTTTTTAGCAAGCAAAAGAATGAGCAAAGAGTTGAAGAAATCAAGCAAGTAATTGACGAGCTTGATAGTCTTCGAGAGGAGTTTGATCTTGAAGGTTTCACAAGGAAATCAGAAGTTGCGTGTGCAGATTTGGATCAGCAAGATGGAAAAGGGGACTTCCAAGTCGTTGACAATCCTTTCTTTGAAGTGGGTACTAAAGCAACTTATGACAATCCTCTCTTTGATTTGAAAAATGAGTCATGTGATGAAACGACCAAGCATGAGGAAGAGTATGAACCCCAGTCAAGAGGTGCTTTGATATCATTACACGAGGAGTTACCACCTTTGGTGATTAGTAATCTTCCAAGGCCTTTTGATAATAAATGCACAAGTGGGTTTGAGGATGGAGTCTCCACATGGGGAGTGTTGGTTCGAAGAGATTTCAACATCTTCGACACCAAGGAGTTAACAAAGCAAGACTTGGTAGCTGCTGGTAACTTCATTACAGCAGCAAGGAGCAAAGATTTCAGTTTTGTTACTCATGAAGTAGGGAAGAAAGATGGACCAGAACTTGGTGTTTGTATGCTTGTCAATCCATCCCTTTGGTTTAATGATGCTTTGGCATTTATTAGTCCATTTTTGGAGTTGGATTTGAGGTCATTTAATGTTTCGTGCTCCAGTGTTGTTGAAACTTTCATGGATAGGCTTCAAGGGTTCAATAGAGGAGGCATCAATCTCTTCAGTATACACTTGATCCTTACTAGCTCTTGGGAATGCATTGAGATTACCTTGCATTGTGTTGAAAATCATTTTCAGTTGGGTATCCGTGCTTGGGATCCTCAACTTGGCTTGATAAAGCTTATTACATTTGGAAAGGGCTATTGGAGGAATAAGGATCAAATTTCCAAATTTGTTGATGTTGTTACTGCCTTTGTCCGCCACTTGATGGGTTTATTTGTTCATCAAAAAATGGGTTGGAGAGGAATTTTGAGTATGGGTTGGAGAACTGAACGATTGGTGGCTCTTGAGAGTGATTCTCGGCTAAGATCAGGACAGATTTTGAGACTCGAGCTTGCTGGTTTGAGGCAGACCAGCCACCTTACATGTTGCGTTTCTCTCATTCAGGAGAGTTGGTTCATCACTCCTGATCAAAGAAGTGGTAGTTTTCTCATGGAGTTGGATCTAGCGTGTTTTCCAACCACTTTGGAGGTGTCACCTTGCAACTCGATGGTCATCTCACATGCTCACACTTGGGAATTTGAGTGGTGTTGTTTTTTTCCTTTGTGTAGGACTCTAGAATCAGATTGCACTACGCTGATCCCAGCTTTGATCAGCAGCAATTATTTGTTCCTTCACACCTTTCCTACTCTCCAAATTCATCTTATGATGGTTTGTGATGTAAACTTTGACAGTTTACTCTCAGTGTTGATTCAGAACAACGGTCTCTCACATGCTTTGGTTCACCATTCTGAGATTCATGGGGTTGGCACTATGAGAGTTTTCTGTAGTCTTCATGGTTGTGTCAGTATAATTCAGATGAGGCATAGTAGCTCCATGCGGAGACATGAGTGTGAGTTCATTGAGCTCTTGCAAAGGATCGCTTTCCTCCTTGCAAGAAGATTTGAAGATGTCACATTTGCAGTCATGGTTCCGTTTGTTACCATATGGGGGAATGCTGAGGAGTTCGATTTTGATTTGAGTAGACTATCTTTCCTATTGCTTAGAATTGTGATTGACAGTAGTATGGTTGATACTGTTAATTTGGGGCATTGTGGACATGAGATGTTGCATGATATTGATCTCCCTCCTTTAAGATCTTTCAATTTGAGTATCATGGATGGTAACACTTTGGGGTTACAAGGAAGGTTAGTGCAACATTGGCATGATGATTTCACGGATGTGATCAGAGTGGTGCAGTATCGGCTTGGTGGGTCCTTCCTGAGATGGGTTTGGGAACCTGGGATCATACTTGTTTTGGTATGGATCAGTCTTAAGTTTTTTGGAGTTATGGAGGTATTGCTTGAGGACAAGCAATTTTGGGAAGGGCGGACTGTAATGTCCCCTTCTCGAGCACGATCTTTCCAGTGACCGTTGGCCTATTCCGGAGACCCGTAGGCTATTCAGAAGGTGAAATTAGGGTTTCATGTTTGAAGGATGCTCTTGCTTGAGGTTGGTTGTTTCAATGGCGGATTCTTTCTGGGTTTTTAGAGAGCTTCGCAGTGATATGTTTTCTTGGCATTCTGAGCATTTTCAGGAATTTACTATTTTTAGTAAATTCTATTTCTGGCAGTGGTCTTGTTGGTTTCGGCTCGGTTGGCTTTCCATTTCAGACTGATCAGTTGGCTTACTCATTTTTGGCTTTGGGGCATAACTGGAGAGATAAGTCGAATTATTTTAATTAAGTCATGTTTTAATGTTATATTTTAACATTGACCCCTTGGCCTAGCAACTTCACTTTAAGTTGTTTTAAAAAGATGTTCTTTATGGGTGGGTGCCTCATTGAAGGAATTAATTATATTTCTTATTAAAAGATTTAATCCAAGCGTAAGTGGGGCGCCAACTTCAAGGAAGAGATAAAGTTTATAATTAAAAGTCAAATATTGCTTGGGAAAGTGGAACGCCATCTATTGGAGAATTAGGGTTTGACTCAAAAAAGATGATTAGGGTTTCGAGAAGGTCAACAGGAAATTATAAAAGGAAGCCATTGGTTCTCATTTCAGGATCTTTTGTCTACAGGAATGTTATGCTGCCAGATTGGCTTTGGGATTGCTTCGAGGAATGAAGGCCTCCTAGCTTGGCTCTTCTTCTTGCTTGAAAGACAGCAACTAGTTGAGAGGTTTGAGTGTTATTGATTTGTCTTTTCAGTTATAGTTGGTTTCCTATCCTTCGTAGTTGAGTTTTATCATTTTCTGTCAATTCCAGAGTTGCTGGTCATGACTACTGAATGTATATTTCTGCTCACAAGTCTCAAATCTTAAACATTCTCGTTCTGGGTATTGTCCCATTGTGTTTCCCTGTTGGAGGCGCCCCTTCATGAATATTTGCAGATTTTAATACGAAGTTTATGATTTTATAATGCAAATTCGTCATTCCTTGAAGGCCATATTTTTTGGAGTGCCTTGGGATTCGTGTCAGTAATTAATAACCACTTTTAGTTGCCATTTCTTATTACTAAACTAGGCGCCATCCTTTTGAAGGTCTATTGCATCAAACTTGAGGTCATTTGGGTCAGTTTTGAGTGATATATAAGAAATTTAGTGGGTTACAAGCATGCTGGTTTTGTATTTCTAATTTCTGGACTGTCACATCAGATTTGTTACAGTCAAGTCTTGTGAGGGTTTTAAGAGTGGTTTCTTGATTGCATTTCGGTCTCATCATTCATAGTAAATCTTTGCAACAGATTTGAGATCATTTGGGTGAGAAATGAGAGAGTTATGAGCATTTTGGCAAGGATTTGTGTTGCTGGTTATATATTTTAAAGTGCAGGTCTGTCATAATCAGATTTGAGAAATCTGCATTCTCCTTCCTGGATTAGTGTTAGGAAATGATTAAAGGCTTTGTGGAAGATTCCTTGTTGTTGCAGCAATTTGAAGAGCTCTAATACTTGATCTTGCAGGCATTTAAATATTCATTGTAAGCTGAACAGTAGTACTGCCAGCATTTCTCTCAGTCTTACTTTACATTCTATATACGCAATTGTATTTCTTTATATCTCCGTCATATGGTAGCTCCCATTCCGTCTCAGGTTGGAAAGCACATTCTTGACGTCGAGTACTTCAGCATTCTTGCTTATTTCCCTTAATAGCATTGTAATTCTTAGCACTCCACCATATGGTCGCCTCCTTTCCATACTGGATTGGGTAGCACATGCTTGGTGTTGAGTTTGTTTTCAGTACTTGTAGCGTAGTAGATCCTCTGGCCATATGTTCGTCCTTCGCGGACACATTCTTGGTTAGAGTTACCTTCAGTTGCATTTTGTTTAAGGCACTGTTGATCCTCTTGCCATATGACAGCCTCTCTCTTGTTGAGATTGAGTGCGCATTCTTGGCAACGAGTTATTTGTAATCTGCTGGTTTGAATTATCTAACCTTAACGGGTGCTCTCTGCATTGTTATGTACTTGGAAAAAAATTGAAAAATTTGGCTCGGAATACTTCAATGAACTAGCAACCTATTAAGACCAAATTAAATAGTTAAGAGTTACAAAATTTAACTAAACAAAATTATTAATATATAAATTAAAATTAAAATTACAAAATATAAAACTTACTTGGGATAAATTTTTTATTGCAATAAGTTGGAGGTGCCTGTATTCTTGCCCATGGAAGTACCACCAACTATGAGCATCCACCCTGAACTTGTCTCGAAGAGCATCAAGATTCTGATCAACACTACCAGAGCATGCAAAAGCCATGAACTCAACCCTCACTCAATCACGTTGGTCACGATCAGTGAAGAGTCTACGTAGTGCTGCCTTGTACCCTTAAGCCACTTCAACATCCCTATATGGAGCAACTCTTGATGAAGCAGAAAGTATCTCAGGACTATAATATTTGGGACTCAATGCAAAAACGAGAAGATGGAAGGGAGTGGTCATTTTGTTCCATCTATCAACCATGATTTCCTGTAGCTCTTTGAAGAACTTTTCTTCAGGATCTTCCTCTTTTGCATTGATGATGGTTTTCATCTTCTTAATCATTGAGTCGATACCATCATATACTTCTCCCAAACAAGGTCTATCCATGTCTGTGTAACGGATCATGCTCAATATAGGCTCAGTGAAACTGACTAGGTACTCAACACGATCCCACCAATTATCATCTAGGATCCTTTGCTTGACCCTATTTTCCCTTTCATTGCTAGATTGTGATGATCCCTGCTGGTTCATCTTCAAACCCCTGTTGTTTTAATTATCTTTTGTGTTCTTTTGAGTTTTTT
This sequence comes from Sequoia sempervirens, assembly GCA_007258455.2. Classification (NCBI taxonomy): domain Eukaryota; kingdom Viridiplantae; phylum Streptophyta; class Pinopsida; order Cupressales; family Cupressaceae; genus Sequoia; species Sequoia sempervirens. Next base: position 151,404 of record VDFB02328408.1, read on the forward strand.
AAGAAAGTTTGTAGAGAGAAATAGAAGTGGCGCAGCATATAAAAGCTTATAAAACTCAGAATTGAGCTTAAATTCACCAAATGGAAGTGCATAAGGTATTAAATAACTGAAACAATGGGATTACAAGTTACAAACATACCCGAAATGCTCCAGATTATTTATATAAGAATTTATTTCAGATTGCTAGCCAAGAATGATGAAAATTGACAATTTCAAGCGTAGAATCCAATTGAATGCAATCTCCAGCCTGAAAACTGAAGCAAATGAAAGGTACAAGCTAGACGCCAATGAAGGAGATGAGAAACCCTCAAAGAAGAAGGTGCTTCTTTGCCAGTTTCCCACGCACTTGCCACAGAACAAAGGAAAATCACGTCCTCAACCAAGAAGTACGGCCAAGAAGCTGATCTAACCTCCTGATGAAGAAAGAAGCCAATCTCTCAACTCGTCCTGCCTTTTTTTGAAGAAATTATTGAATATTGCACAAAAATTCTCATTGAAGCACTGTAGAACTCCTGAATTGAAGCCCTTGTTGTAGCAATTGTTCAACTGATCTTTCATAGTCTCACAATTACAGATCTGTGAAGAGTTATCGTTCTCTAGAGATAAAATTCCTGAAACCCTTGTCACAGAGAAAACCCACGCTCAGCAAAGCCAAGAGGAAATATCAAATAATCAATAATCAATAATGAGTTCGATTTCTCCTTTGTTTGCATCTAAAGCCAAAAAGGCACGCATCCCAAGGAAATGACTCCACTTTCTCATTAAAATACATTTAAATATAAATTTATTACTTTTCAATAGTCAAGTGAATAAATAAATGGCGCCCCTTTTGATAAAGTGTTTAATATTTCACTTAAATAAATTTAAGTGATTACTTTATTATAAAATGAAGTTGACTTTATAATATTCCGTCAAATAAAGTAAAACACTTTAATACACTGAAATATTAATATCTCGCTCATACCTCAATGTATTGACGTGCCGTCAGAAGCTGTCAAATCTTGAACTGCCAAGGCATGCTGTGAGCCAATCACTGAACTCCAAGGACATAAACGACAAAACCCACCAAATAAGGCCATTGACCCTCTAACCCAACCTGTTAGCCTACGAGAGTCTAAGTAATAGGCTAACCACCATCAAACATGATCATGCCGAAAAAGGGGACATTACATAGATTACCTCCATACAACCCAATTAGGTCTGATTACCATGGCACATAGTGTCTCACGAACCTTTATAAGTTGTCTCAACACAATTGTGTTGGAGGCAAAACGGGTCTCGACAACCTGTTTGAAAATCAAAATTAAAATTAAAATATAATTTAAATTTACAAAATCAAACTTTAGAATTAAAAGAAAATTCAAAAATTTTAAAAAATTGAGAATTAACTTACCTTCAACAACTCCAATTTTGAGAATTGTCTAAATATTTCTTGTGTCATATGGTGGTTGGTGACAAACATTTGGATGTCTTCGCCCTTAACATACACCTGTTTGATCCACTCAATTTTGGATCCAATTTTTTGTAGCATTAGATTGAGGGAGTGGACAGCACAAGGTGTCCAAAAAATGTGTGGATACTTCTCCTCAACCAATAACCCAACAACCCTACAATTTTTGGCATTGTCGGTTACAACTTGCACAACATTTTGATGGCCCACTTCTTCAATAGCTTGGCAAAGGATGTTAGCAATAAATGGACCATCCTTCACCTGTCCTTCACAATCCATTGCTCTCAAAAACATTGCCCCTTTAGGGGACACAACAATAACATTGATCAATGGGCGATTTTTGCATCTTTCCATCCATCAGAAACGATGGTCACCCCTGTTTCGATCCATGAATCCCTTATGGGCTTCAAAGAGTCTGCTACATGTTTCACCTCTTTCTCCAATAAGGTGCAACACACCTTCTCAAAACCTGGGCCCTTATACCCCTTTGGAGCCTCATTAATAGATTTCACCATTTTTTGCCAATATGGTGAACGAACAACATTGAATGCCAATCCATTGGCATAGACACATCTTGCTATGTCTTGATCAACAATCTCTCTTGCCTCATTCTGAAATGAAGCTTCCAACGGTCCCTTAGATCTTTTATTTGAAGAGGGCATGGTTTGCTCTTGAGGGATGTCCATAAATGGATGGCTTTCTGTAGGTGGAAAATAAGGTGGTGTAGGGGGTTTCACGGATCAAAATCCTTTCTTCAAAGGATGGCTTGTTTTACCACTGGTTGCTTTTTGGTCTGCCTTTTCTTGCTTAGCAATATATTTCAACACTATATCATCTGGAATGCCACTGTTATCTTCACTTGGACATGGTTTCCTGGACATGGTTTGATGCCTAGTTCAGGGATCCTGCACAAGTGCCCTTTCACTCGACTATATGAGCTCGAATATTGAACATGGCAATGACTACAAATCCAAACATATCCTCCACCACCTAGAAGTTGCTGAACCATTTCTACATATTTCCAAAGGGGAGAGTTTGGGTTTGTTTTGAAACGAGATTGGATTGAGCCTGAGGAGGTACCGGTTGCCATTGTAATACGGAATAGTGAATACCTAAGGCACAACATATTGAAATTTTGGTATTGATTCATTGACTTTGAAACTAAAAGACTTTATCAATTTCAAAAAAAAGAAAAAATTGAACATGTGTTATAGACATTTAGAGGAATGAAAAGTAAAACAAAAGAAAAACTAAAAAACAAAACAAAAGAGTTGAAGTTCATTTGTTAAGAAAAATGTAAAAAAAATAATCAAAAAATTTAAAAAAACCTACCTCTTTTGAAGAAATTTTGCTCTATGATCTTCTTAGCAACAAATAGACACTTGCAAGTGCTTAGGAATAGCACAACAATCAACTTTGAACAATCTACAATCAGCCTTCAAGTCTATTCCAGCTTATGCAAGCAAAAGAGAAAGTTCAGCAATGGAGGCAAAAAATCATTTTTTCTCATTCACAAATTGGTAAATGAGTATCACTTTACCTATTTCATGTTTTAGAGGCAAGTATTAGGGTTAGAAGGAATTAAAAACTCTTTAAAAGTCAAAATGGAGTCAAAAAAATATTAAAAAAATGCAAAGTCATGTGAAAAAGCGTGCCTGGGCGCGAAATTCTGCCCGGGTTCGAAATTTTCGAACCCTGTCCGGACCCACAGTCAGGGGTCCGAACCCTGGCCGAACCCACAGGGGGATTTTCGAACCTTGGGCGAATTTGGGCGGACCAAACCTGAATCGAACTTGAACCGAACCCAGGGCCTGTAGGGGCGAACCCAGTAACTTAGGTTTTTAAAAGAGGGTCAGTGTTTCTCCTTTTGTGGTGCCTAAAAGGGAGGTTATTTATCATTTTTTTAAGGCTAATGTTATGCCTCATAAGGTGGGACGCCTAATTGAGACTTAAATGATAATTTAAAAAACAAAATGAAAAGTGAAATTTTTTGAGGCAAAAGTTGGATGCCCCTCTTGGGGTAATTTCATGCCATTTTCAAAAAGGTGAAATGGAGGGTAAATGAAATGAAAGTTGCCCTAATCCGTCCCTCACTTTATATGGATGATTTGACAACTTAAGTAGATGCTGTTGGAATGAACTCAGGGAGTTCTTCTTTGCTGGTTGAGGACGAAAACCCTCGTCTTGGTCACTGGTTTTGGATTTGAGAGACGATTCCTAGCTGGTTTGGAGTGATTCTACCTCAGGAATCACCATTGTTTTCATAGTTCCAGTTTCTAGGGTTTCAAAAAGAAGATTTTTTAAGTGTTTTGATTGCGGGTTTTTGGGGTTTGTATTGGAGGTTATTGCAGAGAATTTTGCTGTGTTTTTTGATGGCGTTGCAGAGTTTTTTTCTGCTGACCGTTCCCATTTGTGATTCTGGGTGATGGCTAGCTGGCTATGCCCATTTTATTATGCAAGAAAAAAAGTGATTTGAAGGCTGCTGGGCAAAGCTGGGAGTGTATGATTGTGACCAATGGTGGGGTGTCTTTGATGATCTTGGAGGTTGTTACCAGAGGTTTTCCTTCTTGTTTGGCTTGTAACAGTCAATCATCAGACCTGTAGCAGCAATTAAATCAAGTATATCAGACCCACATTGCTCATTATTGACTCCAAGTGAGTATTGGGTATGACTGGGAGGTGCATAACAGACCTGAGCATGGCTGGAAACAATTAAAAGACCTGCAAAGTGTGTTGTCCAAGTATTTTAGAGGTTGTTGCAGGCTGCTGGGTGAGTGGAATACTGATCTGAGTTATCAGGAGGTGGGTTTCATTGATTTAAGGTTGCCTTAACCTACAAAAGAAATAGCAGACCTGTTATAGCTCCCTCTTTTCGTTTCAGACCTGCTGCAGCACCTGGAAATGTATGAGAAGTGGCTGCTTTGACTTTCAGACCTGTGCTTCCCCTTAAATCTGCTATTTGATTTGGACTATGCATTGTTGGGAGTGATTATATTGGTGTGTAACCATCTGCAGGTGTTTATGGAATAATTTGAAGAGTTCAGTCAAAGGTTCCCTTGCTGTTCATGCTTATAACAGTAAAAAATCAGACCTGTTAAAACTCAGAATTTCCCTGTCAATCTGGAGCAGCGATTTAAACTGGGAAATCATACTTGTACTGATCATTATTGACTCCTGAATTGAGTTACTTCATATGGTGTTTAATATGTATGTTGATTTCATGAATTGAAGCCTTACTTTGAATGATTGTTCACTGAACATTGAGTCAGCTATTGCCTGGGTATTGAAAAAATGTATAACAGACATAATGTCAGCAAAAACCCACTTTTTGTATGTTCATGTTGTTGATCACATTTGCCAAAAAAATAAAATAAAAATCAGGGGTGCTCATCACAATATGGTGATGGCCATTGCCAATGTACTTGTTCATTACATTAGTCTTGGGTATGAAAAGGTGTGCACCACTTTATTGGCCAAGGAAAAAGCTTCCATATAGGCATCATTGAGAGAAATCAAGGATACATGGTTTGAAATAGGTGTGTCTATCATTTTTGATGGATGGAAAGATTGCAAAATAAGAGTACTAATCAATGTCAAATTTCTAGTGTCCCCTAAAGGGTTGATGTTTTTGAAGGTAGTGGATTGTGAGGGGCAAGTGAAGGATACAATTTTCATTGCCAATATTCTCATACAATCATTAAAATAGTGGGTCCCCAAAAATGTTGTCCAAGTCATAATAGACAATGCTCAAAATTGTAGGGCAGTTGGTTCAATAGTGGGGGGTATGTATGGGCATTATTTGGACACCATGTGCTGTCCAGTCACTTAACTTAATATTACAAAAGATTGGCATAGAGATCAATTGGGTCAAAGAAGTGTAGAGGAGATTCAAATGTTTGTGACTAATCATCATATGTCATAAGGCATCTTTAGGACCTCCAATTTGGAGTTGTTGAAGGTGATTCAATTTTTTTTTTAATATATTTTTTAATTTCTGATATGTGACATATCGTCTACTTTTTAATATTTTATTTTAATTTTTTAATTTTTAACACCATGTTAGGTTGCCAAAACTCAATTTGCATCACACACAAATGTCTTAAGACGACATGTGAAGTTATGAGATATGGTCATCGACACTTTTTGGAGTGTATGGAGGCAATCAAGTACAAAGAGAGCCCAAATAATCAAAGAATTGATCTTAGATGATGAGTTGTGGGCTCGTGTGGAATATGTTTTGAGTTTCATCGAGTCCATCATCAACATGATTAGTATGCTGATATAGATCGCTCATGTTTGGATGAAATTTATTATGGTATGGACTCCGATGTTGAAAAAATAAGGACCATAATAAAAACCAAGGAGCATGACCCTACATAGTCATTTTTCTAAAGGATGCAAAAGATATTGTTGACTGTTGGAACAAGATGACCATGCCCTTGCATCTCCTAGTATTTGCTTTGTCTCTAGAATAGTATAGCTCATAAATACTTTCTTTGCTAGGGTGGGTGACACCATATCAAGGTGAAGAGTTTGTTGGCTACAAGGCTGCATTAAGAAGAATATTCCCAGATGTAGATATACTTAGTGTTATATTTAGCGAGTCTAGCCATTTCATATCTTCAAAGAATCATGATATTTGCGGTCTTTGAGAAAAGTACAAAAAAAATGCTCATGAATGGTGGTAGATACATGGCCAAGGCTCTATTTACTCGTAGCCTCTTGTAATAAAAGTTCTCTTTCAAGTTTGCATCTTTTTATTTTTTTTAACTTTCTCATTTTCATTCATTACTATATATTATAAATTTATAATTTATGTTTTGTAATTGTAAATGTAAATGTTGTATGCAAATTTAATAGGTTACGAGTTCTTTAGCTGAGCAGAATTAGAGTACATACTCCTTTATCCACTCAGTTAAGCACAATTGATTGGGTGCAGAAAATGTTGAGGATTTGGTCTTTGTGCACTCCAATTTGTGTCTCTTGTCACATAAGAGACCTGATTGCAATGAAGGGGTTTACGAAGAATTGAGATCTAACTCTTGAGTGTGCTGGTTTGGACACTACAGTTGCACAACTTACAAAAGTCTCTATAGATGAGGCAACTTTTGGACATGACATGGCTAGGGGGAGTGGTGTTGCAGCTGATTGCTGTTCAAATGAAATTGAACCAAATGTTGATTTTGATGCTCTCAGTGAAGAGAAATTTGAAGATAATTGAATATTGATTGTAATTTTCATTGTGTATGCACATCTGACAAATCATTGAATTATGAATTTATGAGTATTTTCTTTTTTGCAAATTATGAGGGATTTAAGTATTTTGTTTATTGGCAATTATGAGTATCATTGTTTTTATATTTTATTATTTTAAATCTATATATATGTATATGAACCCGTATCCAAGGAAGAAATGCTGTACTGCCATATGCAAACCCTGAACACATACCAGGACCAGCAACTTAGGTTTTACCTTTATTTTTTTGTGAAAATTGGATTTCCTATATTTGAATAGAACAGAAATTGAAAGGACCTTCCTGGGAATAATGGAAGAAAATATTTGTTTTGATGCTATTCCCAATCACGTCCTTTATTTAATGTACTTAAAATAATATAGATTTTCTGTAGTTTTCATATCCAAAGTCGAATTTATAAGATTAAGAATTATTCTTACTATACTTATTGTGCTTATACTCTTGCAGAATTATCCCAATGACAATTCTTTGGAATCATCACGTAAAGATGAGTCATCAGATATGGATTTGGACAGTCAGCTAGAATCTTTACGTGAAAAGCTTGTTGCTGTGAGTAACGTTATTTCCTTTTCAGTAAGAAATATTTTGTTTCTAACTTTCATGGTGGATATTGAAGGATGTCCAGATGCTGGACGTTGAATTCCAGTCTGTTTGTTTGGATATTGAGTATATATTTCATCAATCCTTTTGTATACCTTAATTTTTAGGGTTTGTACATGTTTAATTGTTTTTTTGGAAAACTTTCATGAATGTAGCTGATTATTTTGTATCAGGCAGGGAGGAAATCTGCTGAGTTGCGGGGAGAGCTCTCCATCTTGGAGAGGCAGGCTGCAGTAAATACCCGATGTGCAGAAGCCTTAGATGATGCTTTGCAACCTTTAGAAGAAAATACCACACATGATGTTACTACAGGTAATTTTTTTGGATACTAGTAATGTAGTAATGTTGCTGATCTGATTTGGTTTGGATCAACCTGTCATCTGGCCAGCAATTAATTGTGCTTAATTTCTGGTTTATTCCTCTATGTTATATATATGAAATAATACAATTGAATTTTCGGTATGGTTTTGAAGCTAGTTATTCTCTTTATTAATAATGCTTTATTAACTTTGTTTACACCTTTGTATGTCAGTATCTATTTGTAATTCTAGCACAGGAGTTTTGAATTATATAATTCTCTTATTACATAACATTCCATTCTATGTTATATATTATTCAAAACTCCCGTGCTACAATTACAAATAGATACAGACATACAAAGATGTAAACAAAGTTAATAAAGTATTATTAATAAAGAGAATAGCTAGCTTCATAACCATACCAAGAATTCAATTGTATTATTTCATATATATAACATATAGGAAAAACAAGAAATAAATTACAATTAATTCTGTTCTGAATCAGATCAGCAACATTTTTGTAGAACTGAGCATGAATCCTAAGAAACCATTATATGGCAATTAGAGTATACATATATATATGTATGTGTGTGTGTGTGTGTGTGAGAGAGAGAGAGAGAGAGAGAGAGAGAGAGAGAGAGAGAGAGAGAAAGAGCAAACTAAAACCCTATTTTTGATACTATATTTTGAGGACAGACTTTTTAGTCCATGGCCATTGCTTTCTTTGATGTGCAATTTTAAATGCAGAGTTTATAAGAGCAACTTCTGTACTCCGTGAGAAACTGGAACAATGGAAGGCTGAAAGAAGGGACAAAATGGAAAATCTACGTATAGAGAGAATAAGAAGCCCAAATATATATAACATCAAAAGAAAGTACTTTCCTGGTAAGAATAATAGTAGTTATACAGCTTGCAGCTGTGATTGTAATTTCTTGATTTTTAACACTGTTGGTTTAACCTAATTATGGTTATTCAATTTTTGGCTTATGGTTTTCCCAAAGGTTTCGAAGCAAGTGTGGAAGATTTGCAACAATTTGTAAACAATTTCAAGGGTATCAATCAAAGCTAGATGTGATGCAGGTAACAAAATCCTATCATTGAAGATTGTTGTTGATCAGTATAAGCAAATGTCTGGGGTGAAAACATGAACAAACCTATTAGGACCAATTTCTTCTCTACTTCTTTAAATTAGAATGTGTTAGTTTTATGATCAGATTTAATGCACAGAAAATTAATTCAAAATCAGACACAATAACACAGCAGATACCCTGAGAAAACCCTCCTCTTGAGGGAGAAAAACCCAGCAACAATATATCTCTTATATATTGAAACAATAATAGAATCTCCTTAACAATAGAGGCCAATATGAAGGCTTATAACATGCACATCAATCTGATGCAACACAAAAGACAATCTGAAGAAGATAATCTCAGCCAACAATAATATCGAACTTCTCTTGAACTCAATCTGCCTTGTATAGAATTCGCACTAAGAATGATAAGATGAAGTGTATTGAATGAACTGAATATGAATGCCAAACAACGAAGTTCCATTGAGTATATATACACTACGAATGGAAGAGTCATGTCTTTCCAAAAGCAAGTCGGCCTTTATCAAGAATCGTGCCTCCTTCATGAGATCGCGTCACTTCAAGGTCGGCCTCCAATAACAAATATAACTCTTTATTATTCGCGCCTCTTCACTAATCATAATGTCGGCTTTAATAAACAAATCGCACCTCCAATAAATCGTGCCTCTTCAAGAATTGATGTCTCTTATAAATTAAATAGCCTTGGGCTATTTAATTTATCATCATTAAGTAAAGGATTTCGGCTGGAAGTAAAGACCGACGTTGTACATGAACATCAACACTCCCTCTCAGCTAGGGAGAATACTTCCAACTGCACAAGACATATCACCTCAACGTGATGTCTGCCACAATGGCTACAATCAAATGTGGAAAGGAAGAATATCACCTCATTGTGATATCAGATATCACCTCAACATGATATCAACCATAATGGCTACAACCATATATGGTATGTACAAGTGTTCATCACTTGCGTGATGTTGTCACCTCAACATGACTTTTTACCATGACTCTCTCAGAAGGTGAAACACAAGTACAAAAAAAATCATCACGGATTCTCTCACATGATGCTGTCATGGAGTCACACACATGACATCCACCATGACTCTCTCAGAGGGTGGAATCAAGGGATTTCACCTCAAACTTCTCTTACCGAGAAGAACTCATTAGTCAAAGGATTTCACCTCGAACTTCTCTCACAGAGAAGAACTCATTACTCGAGGGATTTCACCTCGAACTTCTCTCTCAAAGAAGAACTCATTACAGGCTATCACTGATAGTGAGACTCTTTCTCAGTTAAGGCTGGATTCTCCACCATACCAAGCTTATCTCGAAAGTACACAAACTTTATTCTGGAGAGAGGCTTGGTGAGAATGTTTGCCATCTGCTCATCAGTGCTGATATACCTCAACTTTATAGCCTTCCTCGATACCATATCTCTGATATAGTGGTATTTTATCTCAACATGCTTGGTTCTATCATGAAACACAGGATTGACAGAAAGCTTCACACAAATCTGGTTATCACAATGAATGATAGTAGGCTCCATTGATTGTCCAAACAATCCTGCAAGGAGCTTACGAAGCCACACTGCTTCCCGAGTTGCCATACAAGCTGCAATATATTCTGCCTCTACAGTACTCAATGCTACAGATGATCTGCCTGCACCAAGAAATCAAAGCCGATCCCAAAACTGGGCAACATCCGAGGTGCTCTTCCGATCTGTGACACTACCTGCCCAATCAGAATCAGTATAACCATACAACTCCAGGTCAACATCTGAAGAATATCTCAAACCATATCCAACTATGCCTCGCAAGTATCTCAGGATATGTTTAACTGCAACAAGATGTATTTGTCTCGGTTCACACATGAACTGACTAAGTGCACTCACAGCATAACAGATATCTAGTCTAGTGTTAACTAGATACATCAAGGACCCAATCAGTTGTCTGTACATAGTAGGATCCACCAAGTCTGAACTAGCTGCAGCCTCCTTCAGTTTATGTAGGTTGGTCTCCATAGGTGTAGACATGGATTTGCAATCCATCATGCCAAACCTCTTAAGTACATCAATGGTGTACTTCCCTTGACTTAGAATCATCTCATCTGGTTTCTGCCAGACTTCTAAGCCAAGGAAGTAGTGCATAAGTCCAAGGTCTTTCATCTCAAATTCAGGGGCAAACTCTTCCTTACATTTGATGATTAAGTGCTCTTCTCCAGTAAGAATTAAATCATCAACATATAAAACCAAAATCAAAGCTTCACCATCAATTACCTTAAAGTACAGGTTAGAGTTAGCATCATTCTTCAAGAAGCCCAAACTTGACAGGTAACGATCAATTCTTTCGTACCATGCACGAGGAGCCTGCTTAAGACCATACAAGGCCTTCTTCAACTTGCAAATATGAGACTCCTTCCCATGTACCTCGAACCCATCAGGTTGCTCAATATAAACTTCTTCCTCGATCACACCATTTAGAAAAGATGTCTTCACATCCATTTGATGAATCTTCCATCCTCTAGATGCAGCAATGGCAATGATGGTCCTGACAGAAGTGTAGCGAGCAACAGGAGCAAATGTTTCTTCATAATCAACTCCCTCTTTCTGTGAAAACCCTCGAGCCACGAATCTTGCCTTGTACTTCTCTATGCTCCCATCAGCAGCATGCTTGATCTTGAAGAGCCATTTCAAAGATACCACAGATTTGCCTTCGGGTCTAGGAACAATGTCCCAAACATCATTCTTGAGAATTGATTGGTACTCCTCTGACATAACATCTTTCCAAACCTGTTGACTGGAAGCTTGCTCCACACTAGAAGGCTCAAACTCAATAATCTGACTCATCAAGGCAACATAACTGGAGAACTTATGTGGCCTTTTACTTTCTCTGAATGTACCTCTAGGAGCTGCAAACCTTTCAGCCTCTTGCATAGTTTGCCTAGCCCAAAGAGGTCTCTTTCTTCTAATCACAATATCGGTAGGCTCATCAGTAGGTTCCAAGGGCTCAACAAGATCAACATCTTCCTTTGGTTCTGAAGTCTCCCTCTGAATCTCAGGAGTATGGTCAACTTCCATATCCTGAGGAGATTCATCAGTGTCAATCTCCACATGAGTTCCCTTGGATCTTCTAAATGCAACATCTTCCTCGAATGTGACATCTCTACTGATCTCAATCAATTTCTGACCTGGAACATATATCTTGTAGGCTTTTGATGTCTCACTGTAGCCCACAAATATTCCCTTCTTGCCAGAAGGCTCCAACTTAGTTCTCTTTTCTTTTGGAACATGAACATAGACATGACATCCAAAGATCCTTAAATGACTAACCTCGGGCTTCTTCCCTGTAAAGGCTTCTTCCAGAGTCATATTCTCCAAGACCTTGTGAGGACTTCTATTCTGAACATATACTGCAGTCCTATAAGCTTCTGCCCATAAGAAGGTTTGCAAATCCTGGTCATGAATCATGGCTTTTGTTGCTTCCACGATCGTCCTGTTCTTTTTCTCTGCAACACCATTCTGTTGAGGATTATAGGGAACACAAAACTCCCTCTTAATCCCAACATCAACACAAAAATTTCGAAAGCTACCAGAGGTGTATTCTCCTCCATTATCAGATCTGAGGATCTTGATTCTTTTACTGGAAAGATTCTCTACTAGAGCTTTGAACGCCTTGAACCTTTCTAACACTTCCTCAGACTCTTTAGTTTTCAAAAAATAGATCCAAGTCTTTCTAGAGTGATCATCAATAAAAAGAACATAATACAAGAAACCACTCGAAGAAGGAATAGACATAGGTCCACATAAATCAGAATGAATAAGGTCTAAAATACACTTAGATTTACTTTCTCTACTATGGAATGGAGCTTTTGAATTCTTACCCATAGCACATCCTTTGCAAGTTCCTTCATGCTCCTGATTGAACTTAGGAAGTCCTGTGACCATCTTCTCCATGATAGGTAAGGCTCGGAAGTGTAGGTGAGCCAATCTTCGATGCCAAAGATCACATAAGCTTGAAGAATCATGAACTAATGCCTGTAGAGGACGCGTACATAGCCTATAGAGGCTTTCATGTCTAACACCAATTACTTGAGCATCCTTGAAACTGAAATTCTCCATTCACACAAGAACTTTGCCTTTGGAGAAGGCAACTTGATATCCTTTATCTTCTAGAGCTGAAATGGAGATGAGATTGCGCTTGATTTCTGGAACATAAAGAACATCTCTCAACTGAAGTGTAATGCCGGAATCCAAATGAAGAGTAGAGGTCCCAATCCCTTTCACGGAGTAGCCAACATCATCTCCGATAATCACTTGTTCGGAAGAATCTTTCTCCACCAAACTTGATAAGTGCTCCTTAAATCCGGTGATGTGTCGAGAAGCACCACTGTCGATCAGCCAAGTGTTGGTATCTATAGGTACATTGCTTGACAATGCTGAATAGAACAAGGTATTCACATGAATCCTTTTGCGGAGAAGCATCATCAACATCTGCAACGGTGGCTTGTTGCTTAGGTCTAGATGGACAATGCTTAGCAAAGTGGCCAAACTTATCACACCTAAAGCATTGAATCTTGGACATGTCTCTCTTCTTCTTGAAGGCGGGGGCATCATCATTTCCCTTATCTCGATTCCTCTTGAAGAAACCTTTCTTTCCATCTTTTCCTTTCTTCTTCGAAGCATGGGAGGCGAGAACATGAATATCTTCATTCTTTGAACTTTGACCAACGCCTCTAGCCACCAACCTTGATTCTTCTTGAATGCAGTCTACTCTTAGACGATCAAACTTAGGCAATTTTGATCTGCACTGATTCCTTGAATATAGGATTCCCAAGACAAAGAAAGACCATTGAGAGCAAGCATGGTCAAATCTTTGTTGTCAACCATATGGCCAATTGTTGAGAGCTGATCTCTCAAATCTGGAATCCTCATGAAGTATGCAATCACTGATTCTCCTTTCGCCATCTTCACATGGTGTAATTGTTGCTTCAGTGCATGTGCCTGGCTAGTATTGTTGATTTCGTACATTTCTTCCAATGTTTTAAACATGTCTCTTGCCGTCTTCAATTTAGAGACAATAGGAACGATATGGTCCTTAACGGAATCAACCAACATTTTCATTGCCTTGATATCTTTCTTCTTCCACTACAACTTCTCTTCTTCCTCCTCAGGTTCAGGAACACTGGACTCCATAAACTCACCCAAGTCATTCTCTTGCAAGGTAAGCATGATCCTGAATCTCATGATGTGAAGTTGGATGCTCCCTTGAGTCTATCCTCAATCTTCAAACCGTTAACCATCTTGACTAAGGTAGAGATAGACAAGAAGTATAAAGAAGAGAATAGAGTATCGCTGTAAGAACAAATCTGATCACAATCTTCTCAAACCCACTCTGATACGATGTTAGTTTTATGATCAGATTTAATGCACAGAAAATTAATTCAAAATCAGACACAATAACACAGCAGATACCTTGGGAAAACCCTCCTCTTGAGGGAGAAAAACCCAGCAACAATATATCTCTTATATATTGAAACAATAATAGAATCTCCTTTACAATAGAGGCCAATATGAAGGCTTATAACATGCACATCAATCTGATGCAATACAAAAGACAATCTGAAGAAGATAATCTCAGCCAACAATAATATCGAACTTCTCTTGAACTCAATCTACCTTGTATAGAATTCGCACTAAGAATGATATGATGAAGTGTATCGAATGAACTGAATATGAATGCCAAACAACGAAGTTCCATTGAGTATATATACACCACGAATGGAAGAGTCATGTCTTTCCAAAAGCAAGTCGGCCTTTATCAAGAACCGTGCCTCCTTCATGAGATCGCGTCACTTCAAGGTCGGCCTCCAATAACAAATATAACTCTTTATTATTCGCGCCTCTTCACTAATCATAATGTCGGCTTTAATAAACAAATCGCACCTCCAATAAATCGTGCCTCTTCAAGAATTGATGTCTCTTATAAATTAAATAGCCTTGGGCTATTATTTAATTTATCATCATTAAGTAAAGGATATCGGCTGGAAGTAAAGACCAACACTGTACATGAACATCAACAGAATGTTTAGTACTTTTATGAAACTATACATTGCAGTGTCACAATCTGATTTTTCAAAGTTCGAGAATCTTATTTTCCTGAGGTTCAGATTTTAGTGCATGTCTTCTAGATAATACTTTTCTTGCCCCAGTTACACTTGGGAATTTTGGAAACAAATCCAAATATAGAGTCCTCAAAGTGGCGATTTCAATAGAGTGATTGCCAAGTTTGTTGTAGACATGTGCCATGTGATGGTTATCTCATCTGTAAATGCTTTAAATATGAAGTGTTCAATAAGCACAAATTAAAAACTACCTTCTACTTGCTGAAACAAATGAGGTACTTGGAGAGGCATGAATATTGTGAGTAAAATCAGAAAAATACGCTTTCAAAATGGAAATGAAAGACCCATACAACATTGACAATTTATGTTGGAAAACCCATGAGAGGAAAATCAACTTTTGATAGTGGGAAATACCCTACTACCCTATGTAATTAATTTGGAAGAAATAATACAACACATGCAATGGAACAATGGCTGCTCTGACCCTCTTTATCTATCTCCGAAAACTCAAAAACAACAGAACTTGCTTCTAATATTCCACATTACAGTGCTCATTCAATCCTCTCATGCTCAAGACGTACTCCCAACAATTATTTTCCTAAGGTGTTTTCCTAGGCCCAGGAAGACGTCTTTTCAATTCCCATAGTTGAAAAGTTGCTTATTCGTTTCAAATCCTGTGACACTGCTTCAACAGTGCTGAATTCGCTGTTTCTGGCACAATTGAATGCACATTCACCATGTTTTGGAAGAGTTCATTATGGTATATAATGAATTTGTTTCCTATGCAAACAAGTGATTTTGCCAAATTGCATTTTTTTTTCTGTTTACCTTTTAAATTCAATCTTCCTATTCATATTCCTGTTTCATAAGTTTTACTAACTGTTCATGTTACAATTTCTTTTCCTTATGAATTACACCTCCAATCTTAGGAGGCTATGGGTTCCACAAAAGCTTAATAAGATATCAGGTGGGCGAAGAGTTCTCTCATGTTTTCTTTGGAATACTATTTGGTTTGGATGATCTTGTGACTTTTGAGTGCTATTTTCCATGATTCTTGGACGCTATTCCTGGTTTCCCTTTTCTTTTCTTTTTCGAATACTACATTCTTTGTGAGTATGGCTCTTCCTTCCATGCCAAAGTCTTCTAGAGACAGTAGTTGTAAGAACCCTAAGTTCTCCCAACTGACTGAAAGCCTGTACTGCTGAATACTGACTGCTGAAAGTGTGTTTTGAATGTTTTGGGTTTTATAATTTTTTTTTGTGTTTTTGCGGTATATATGCTTTTTTTTTTGTATTTTTGAAATAATAATACATAAATGAAAACTACAGTGCTGAAAGGAAATGCTTAAACAGAAGATAAACAACTATTAATGAATATGCTGCAAAGGCTATCTTTATTCTCAATAGATGATAGTATCTTTCCATTACAAAGAGGGCATACCCGGAAAAGAAGATAGTTTATTATATCTGAAAACTGAGTGCCTGGCAGCAATAAAGATGTCTGATATAGAGCTTGAGCTGCTGCAAATAAGAACTTCTCCACCTCCAAACTACTCAAAATGCCTCAACTGGAAAAGATGCCAATCATAGAGGAGGAAAAGGCCAAAAAGGAAAATCGATTTGCCCTAGAGAAAACATGCCTTGCTGCTCAAGAGGTATGGCTGGTAAAGACAGAATGGTACGACCTTGGAATAAGTGCCAGCAATCACAAAATGCAGCTTCTCAATATGTTTGCCCTTCACAATGATGAGTAAGCCTTAGAACCCTTGAAATATTTCTCCAGTCTGCTCAAACTTGACTCCTAGATGAAGCCAACAGTTAAGCAATCTTCAGCTGATAGTCTCACAACCTTAGAATGCTGATACACTGAAGAAGCTACGCTCTCCAATGCCAAAGAGCTCCGGAAAATGCAGAAACCCTTGTTCCTGTTCTCCAACGCAAATAGAAGTCATGAAATAAAGTTATCAAATGCTTAATGGATGATTTCGATTTCTTCTTGGCTGCTTATATACTCCCTTCAAAGAGGTCGACCCCTATTTTGCCTTTTTAATCATTTTAAAATGTTATAAAGTTTGTACTTTATAAATAATAAATAAACTCCTTGAAATTGGCGCCCAAGCGCTTAATTAAAATGGCCCCCTTTTAATGATGAATTGACCCTCAAGCATAAAGTGCAAATATAACGTTATAATATAACATAAAAATATTAATTATTATTAAAGTCGCCTTTAATAATAATTAAACATTATAACTTAGGCAAAACTCCTTATTTCTCCAAGCCAACTGAATACCTGGATCGACATTGCCAATATAGCACATTCAAGAGCCCTACTATAAATAGAAACCCCGGTTGAATGACTTACTATAAATAGTAAGTATGAGAAACTAAGCCTTGAAACCTCTGCAAAAGCCAAAGCCTGAACCCCATTGAACCCTGGAGAAGGATAAAACCATCAACTGACCAAGTTTCTGCCACAAAGACCCTCTATCCAATCCCATTAGCCTATGAGGGTCGACTAATAGGCTAATCCCATTGAAATACTGAAGTTTAGCTAGAAGGGGACATTACAGTCCGCCCTTCCTGAAATTGCTTGTCCCCAAGCAATCTCAACTCTGGATGTTGCAAAATATCCTCACTCTCCCATGTAGCATCCTCTACCGGCAGGTCCTTCCACTTAATCAAATATTCCCTGATGGCCCATCTCCGCAACTGTCTCTCTTTGACATCCAAGATGGCCTCAAGTACTAGGATCAATTTCCCCTCATCATCTAGGGGTGGCAAAGTTGTAGAAGGAACAACACGATGGCCTAACGCTTTTTTGAGGCGCGAAGCATGGAATACATTGTGTACCCTGCTATCTGCCGGCAAATCCAACTCATGAGCCGCCTCACCTACTTGCCTGATGATCCTGAAAGGTCCATAGTATCGTGGCTTCAGTTTCTCTACACCACTCTTCCTGAGAGTGGACTGACGATAGGGTAGGGCTGCAACATCAGATACACCATATCCCCTACCTCAAAAGTACGCTCAACTCTCTTCTGATCTGAATACTGTTTTGGCTGATTTTGTGCCTTCTGAATATTCTCATGAAGAGCCCTCATAATATCCTAGTTCTCCTGTAAAAGATCCCCAGCGCTAGGCACTTTACTGTCACTTAGTAGTAAGTCAAGAAAGCTAGGCACCTCATAACCATACAAGGCCATAAATGGTGTCATCTGAATCGATAAATGGTAAGTGGTGTTATAGTAGTACTCACAGAGATGAATCCACTTCACCCAAGCCTTTTGTTGCCCTGCAATATAATTCCTGAGATATCCCTCCACCCATTTATTTACAATCTTAGTCTGGCTGTCCGTTTGGGGGTGGTAGCTGGTGCTCGGAGTAAGCTCGGTCCCACAAAGTTTGAATAGCTCCTGCCAAAAATTACTCAAGAACCGACTGTCCCTGTCGTTGGCAATCCATGCAATCTGAATATCTCATGGAAAAATAATTCTGCTACCTATGTAGCTGAATATGTAGTTGTAATCGGAAAGAAGTGGCCATACTTCGTGAGCCGATCAACAACCACACAAATGCAGTCTCTACCTTGGGCTTTCGGGAACCCCGTAATAAAATCCATAGACAAACATTCCCACTTCCTATAAGGAATTGGAAGTGGCTAAAGTAACCCTGCAGGGTAGGTATGCTCTTGTTTATTCTGCTGACAAACAGGGCACTCTTTGACATACTGAAGAACATCTGACTTAAGCCCTTTCCAAGTAAAACGCTCCCGTATCTACCTATAAGTTTTGAAATAACCGGGATGTCCTGCCATGGGCACATCATGAAAGGCTCTCAACACTTTGCTCTTCATCTCTGATCCTGGGGTCAAGAAAATTCTTCCTTTGTAAATGATAAGATCATTTACAACTAAATACCTGCTGTCCTGTACCGAACCCTCAACAATGCTAGAAGCCCAAGAGTCTTTGGCATACTCTGCTGTAATCAGATGTCTCAAATCCTCTGAAATCTCAACCATGGAGCTCAAATGTGGTTGGCGAGACAAAGCATCAGCAACAACATTCTGGGTCCCTTTGACATAAGCAATGTCAAAGTCATATGACTGTAATTTACTTAGCCAGTTCTGCTGACGATCATTGAGATCTTGCTGCCCTAGGAAATGTCTGAGGCTATTATGATCTGTTTTAACTCAAAATTTGCTGGCCACAAGGTATTGCCTGAATTTAGCCAACGCGTGCATGTTGGCTAACATTTCCTTGTCATAAATGCTGTAGATCCTCTCTGGTCCCCTTAGCTTCCTGTTCTTGAAAGCTATCAGATGCTTGTCCTGCATAAGGACTGCGCCAATCCCTTCACCCGAGGCATCACATTGAAGCTCGAAGGCTCTAGAAAAATCTGGTAATGCAAGGACAGGACAAGAAGTCATCATCTGCTTAAACTTCTCAAAACACTCTTGTGCCTCAGGAGTCCAAATAAATGCCCCTTTCTTTGTTAAGTCTGTAAGTGGCATTGCATGTCATGAATATCCACTGACAAATCTGTGGTAGAAGCCACACAAGCCCAAAAATCCTCTAAGCTATGTAAGACACTCAGGAGTAGGCCACTCAATAATAGCTGTGACCTTGTCAGGATCCATATGCACACCCTTTGCACCAATAATATGGCCTAAGTATAGCGACTCAGTCATGCCCAAATCACATTTGGATTCCTTGGCATACAAGGACTCCCTATCCAGAATACCCAGCATTGTATCCAAATGGGCAATATGCTCCTCCCAAGTTTTGCTATAAACCAAAATGTCATCAAAGAAGACTAGTACAAATCTCCTCAGCTGTGACTAGAAGACCCTGTTCATGGTGGACTAGAACGTAGCAGGGGCATTGGTTAGCCCAAATGGCATAACCACAAACTCAAAGTGTCCACAATGACATCTGAATGCTGTCTTCTCGATGTCCTGCTCTCTGACCCTGATCTGGTGATAACCTAATCTCAAATCTATTTTCGAGAAGTAACAAGCACCGTGAAGTTCATCGATCAACTCGTCAATACGAGGAATAGGGTACCTGTTCTTAATTCTCCTCTTATTCAGCACCCTGTAGTTAATGCACATCTGAAGGGTACCATCCTTTTTCTTCACCGAAACTACTGATGAAGCAAAAGGGGATTTGCTAGGCCTAATGTGCCCCATAGCAAGCAGCTCTTTTATTGTCTTTTCAATTTCATCTTTCAGCCGCTTGGGGTGCCTGTAAGGAGTGATTATCACGGGTTTGGCACCCTCCTCCAATTCTATTATGTGCTCAATCCCTTTGTCTGGAGGCTTGCTTGGTGGAATATCACTGAACACCTTACCATGTTTAATCCTCAACTTCTGTATATCCGGATGATAAACTGGTTTTTGCTGCTCCCCTTGTGATGGCATCAACATACATTCAGCTGCCCACTCAACTATGTCGTGGCTTAAGAGTCTCTCCATTCTCCTGAAAGATATCATCTTGAAACTACTATCCTTGATGGCTTTTAGTACATGAGTCTTCCCATCCACCTTGAATCTCATTTCCATATCTCGAAGGTTAAGGGTAAACTCTCCTATGTCATGAAGCCATTTCATCCCCAAAACCATATCAGTATCTCCCATATTCACCACATAAAAATTTGCCTTAAATTCAAAATTATTTAAGCACATAGGGAGGTCTGAAATCATCCTGTCACACTTAAGAGTGTAGCTATCTGCAACCTTCACTCTTGTACCTTCAAAGTCCTCTATCTGAATCCCACGCCTCTCAACCAATTTGGCATCAATAAAGTTCTGCGTGGCACCTGTATCAAGCAAGGTAATGATCTTCTATCCAGCCAAGACCCCACGCATCCTGAAGGAGCCTTCCCGTTGTATGCTAGTGATACGTGCCTCTTGTAGCTTCACTTCCCTTTCATCTTCAGACTCATGTTCGAACTTCTTTGCCTCATTTTCAACTTTTTCTGCCCCTGAATCTTCTGGATCAGATTGTTGGTCTGATTTTTCAGATTCAAAATCCTCATAGAATGCCCACATTATTCGGTTAGCCTTGCCCTTAGGCCTCAAAGGACAATCATGGTTTGCATCATATGGCCCTTTGTAATAGAGACAAAGCTTTTTCTTACGCAAATCATTGAGTGTTTCTAGGTCTAATGGGCCTGCTGATTTTCCTTTTGAATCTGATTTTTCCTTCTTCTTGGAGAATGATTTGTTGTCCCTAAATGAAGAGGATCCCTTAGATGAGAACTTGCTTTGTGGGGCTGCAAGTTCTATGCTTCTAGCCTTTTTCATTGCCTCCTGAAGTGTCGGGGGATCAAAGGCTTTTATCCATCCTCTCAAAGGTTCTAATAAGCCCTCAATAAACAACATGACTAATCTTCTTTCGGATATGTTGGGAACCATAATCGATAGCTTTTGAAAATCACCAATGTAAACCTCTAAACTCCCAACTTGCTTGAGCTGGGCCAGGTCTCTGAAATATGTTTCTAAATCTTTCTTATCGAAGCACTCAATTAACCTATCAACAAACTCCTGGTAAGAGGTGATGTGGTTATGTTGTAACGTGACCATCCCATGGTACCACCAATCATGAGCTACTCCCTCCAAGTGTAAAGTGGCATACTTGATTGCATCCTCCTCTGCCATGGGTCGAAGAGTCAAAAAAGTATCTAGCTTGTGAACCCAAGCCTGAGTTGTAACCTTCCCACTGCCATCAAATGTAGGCAATGTGAGTTTGTTGGTGGCATGTTTCAGGTCTATGTTTTGGTCTCTTGGTCTCCAATCTTGCCTTGCTTTGTAATGCTCTCTCCTTTGACTTACAAATCTATCAAAGCTCATGTGCTCCCTAACCTATGGTGTTAACAAATCCTATTCGTCATTAGCTGCCATGAGATTGTCTGCAAATATTTCCTCTTCTTCTCCTTCAGCATTCACTTCTTTAGGTTCATTTCTCAAGAAGGTAGGACGTGTAGGTCTATCTATGGTACGAGTAGGTGCACGTTGTGCCCTGGGATTTCCAGCAACACTACCATTATCTCCCGATTCCTGATTCTATCTTCCAAGAGGGTTCATCCGATGTAACATTGTTGTAAGTGCCTGCAAAGCATCTGCAACCTGCTGCTGCCCTGTTACCATGTTTCTCATAATTTCTCTTGCTTCCCTTTCTTCATTATTTGCCCCATTTCTAGCTTCGTTTCTAGGTGAGCTACCACCACCTCTATCACCCATTGTGTTGGCTGAACCAACCTCAGTACCACACCGTCTTGTTGCTATTGTAGCTGATAAGGTGTCTTGTTCAGGATAAGGTTGTGCCCACTGTTTTTGCTTTCTATCTTCCCTTGCAATATATCTTTTGTACCTGCCACTTTGTTGCATCAAACGGAGCTGGACACAAACCCTAAGGCTGGTAGGAAATCGCTCTGATACCCTTGTAAGAACTCTAAGTTCTCCCAACTAACTGAAAGCCTGTACTGCTGAATATTGACTACTGAAAGTGTGTTTTGAATGTTTTGGGTTTTATAAAAAAAAATTGTGTTTTTATGGTATATATGTTTTTTTTTGTATTTTTGAAATTATAATGCATAAATGAAAACTATAGTGTTGAAAGGAAGATAAAAAACTATTAATGAATATGTTGCAAAGGCTATCTTTATTCTCAATAGATGATATTATCTTTCTATTACAAAGAGGGAATACCCGGAAAAGAAGATAGTTTATTATATCTGAAAACTGAGTGCCTGGCAGCAATAAAGATGTTTGATATAGAGCTCAAGCTGCTGCAAATAAGAACTTCACCTCCAAACTACTCAATTTAATGCCTCAACTGGAAAAGATGCCAATCATAGAGGAGGAATAAGCCAAAAACGGCAAATCGATTTGCCCTAGAGAAAACACGCCTTACTGCTCAAGAGGTACAACTGGTAAAGACAGAATGGTACGGCCTTGGAATAAGTGCCAGCAATCACAAAATGCAGCTTCTCAATATGGTCGCCCTTCACAATGATGAATAAGCCTGAGAACCCTTGAAATATTTCTCCAGTCTGCTCAAACTTGACTCCTGGATGAAGCCAACAGTTAAGCAATCTTCAACTGATAGTCTCGCAACCTCAGAATGCTGATACACTAAAGAAGCTACACTCTCCAATGCCGAAAAGCTCCGGAAAATGCAGAAACCCTTGTTCTTGTTCTCCAACGCCAATAGAAGTCATGAAATAAAGTTATCAAATGCTCAATGGATGATTTCGATTTCTTCTTGGCTGCTTATATACTCCCTTCAAAGAGGTCGACCCCCATTTTGCCTTTTTAATCATTTTAAAATGTTATAAAGTTTGCACTTTATAAATAATAAATAAACTCCTTGAAATTGGGGCCCAAGCGCTTAATTAAAATGGCCCCCTTTTAATGATGAATTGACCCTCAAGCATAAAGTGCAAATATAACGTTATAATATAACATAAAAATATTAATTATTATTAAAGTCGCCTTTAATAATAATTAAACATTATAACTTAGGCAAAACCCCTTATTTCTCCAAGCCAATTGAATACTAAGATTGACACCGCCAATATAGCACATTCTAGAGCCCTACTATAAATAGAAACCTTGGTTGAATGACTTACTATAAATAGTAAGTATGAGAAACTGAGCCCTGAAACCTCTGCAAAAGCCAAGCTTGAACCCCAATGAACTCTGGAGAAGGATAAAACCATCAATTGACCAAGTTTCTGCCACAAAGACCCTCTATCCAATCCCATTAGCCTACGAGGGTTGACTGATAGGCTAATCCCACTGAAATACTGAAGTCTAGCTAGAAGGGGACATTACAGTAGTGGCTATTTTTGTTCTTCATTGAGAATGGAGGGCTCATAAAGCTACAAGTTTCCACAATTCACAATTGGGTGAATCTTTACAAAGGGAGTTAGATCAATTTTGGATGCATTTTCACCAATGGGCTCCAAAATACTGAAAGACCAATATCTTAGTGGCTTGATTTCATCATGCCCCCACCAAGTACCATGATCACAGCCCCTTAAAATTATAACATAGGCAGATTAAATAAAGGTGGTGCCAAGATGCTAGTGATTCTATTAAAGGATTTAACTAAAACTAAATTAAGAGTTTTTATGGCAGCGATTAGAGATGAAGTATTGTAACCCTTCCAAGGGCAGCGATGGTGAAAGGTGGTGACTCTTTCACCAATAAGGTATAAAGGAGAATTTATTTCCTTGAGAGTGAAGGAGAAAAACAATTAAGAATAAATATTATGTGACTCCTTCTAAAGTGAAAGATTGTGACTCCTAATTTGAAAGGTTGTGACTCCTTCAAATATGAAAGGTTGTGATTCCCTCAATAATAAGATATAAAAGGGAGATCATTTCCTTGTGGAGAATCCATCAAATGGGGAATCAATCAATTGATCAATTTGGAAATAAATTATTATTCTTATAAGGCAACAATGAACAGTGGTGACTCATTTATTGTAAAGGGTGGTGACTCTTTCAAGAAATGGATATTAAGGGCAAATCAGTTCATTGACATTCAATGAGCAATCATCACTTGTCTATCCATCAAGAAATCAAGCAATCAAAGTATGAATCAAGAAAACAACAATAAGTCCATCAAATCATTCAAGCATCATTCAGAAATTAAAAAATTACAATCAACTCACAAGCAATTCAGCATATGAATTCAGAACTTTATATTACAAACAACTAGTCATTCAGCCATATATAATTGCAGGAATTCACTCAAGAATCATTCATAGAGCATTCAAGTATTATTTAAGGATTGAATTATCAATCCACCAAGAAATGTAAATCAGCAATGTCTAGCAAATACATCAAGTTATCAATTCTGAATTCTAGGTAGTATTTGTAAATTGGACGGGATCTCAGCTCACATGGTGGGCTAAGGGTTGGAAGGACAGGGTCTTTTCATGCCCTTGACAAGCTAGGGACGGTGTCCTTGGTATTGTCACTGTTGATTTAGGGACAAGGTCCTTTAATTCAACAGTTTTGCAAAGTCTTTCCAAAGAATTCATGATTTGATCAACTTTAGGTATTGTGCTATCATTTATTGACTGGAATATATATCATAATTTTGTAATCTTTGATAAAACTATTATTATATTTTAAGGGAATATTACTGTTTTAAAGAGTATCCCAAAAGGGGACATTATAGATTTTCTTTATATGTCTCTATAGTCATTCTTTATCCATGGAAAGCCAAACTTTAGCCACTAGTATTTCTTGTTGTACTTGCTCTTTTTGTTGATCAAAAGCTACATCAAAGTGGACTTGAGGGAAGATACTACATGCATGCCTCAAAAGGTGATTCATTTGTGGAAGAATGAATTGCTTCATTAGAAGAGTACCGAATGCGAGAAGTGAATCATCCAAAGTCTTAGGACACTTATTGTTGTTTCCCCTTTTGAGTTACACCAAGGTCTTGTTGCCTATCTCTGGCCATTGTTTGTGGGGGTAGAGCAATATTTTGTTTGAGCTTTGTATTCCTCATACTTCACAAAGTGGACAAAAAATATCTAGCAAACCTTGTGTCTCTATCTGAAGTAATGGACTTGGGAAGTCCAAAGTGCACCCATACATTAAACTAGAAGATTTCAGCAGCTTTTTGACCAGTGATAGTCTTTTTGTAAGAGGTTAGAATACAAATTTAAATTAAACCTATCAAATATCAGAAACAAATAATCATGTCCATGTTTACTTGTAGCCAATCCTCCTACAAAGTCTATGGAGATACTTTCCCATGGTTTTATGGTGATTGGTAGAGGCAAAGTACATTCCTTCCTTTCTTGTCTTAGATTTGCTAGTGTAACAAAATTTGTAACTTCTAACATACATTGTTGCATTTTGGGCCAAAACACATACCTTTGCAAATGAGCCATTATTTTAGTAACATTGAAGTGACTTGCTACCTTCCCTCTTCAGAAGAATCCTTTGTGCCTTTGGCACACCTAGTTTTCCTACCTTGTAAAGCAAACACTTTTTGAGATAGAAGTCTTGATTGATTTTTACAACTCCTTGAGTTTGAAGTTCCTTGAACCTCTTCCCAAAGTCTTCATTATTTACATATTCATCAACATATGTCTCTTTGTAAAAAGCTCTATTTGTGTCACCATAACCAAAATTGGTTTGGAAATAGATGGCCTAAATACCATATCCATCACCACAATAGTGGTTCTTTTTTTACTTTTTACTACCGAATAAAATTGTTGTAAGAATCTACTATTTTTAGTGTCGTGCTTGTTGTAGTTTGCCTTGTGTCTGCAAATATTGTAGTGTTTGATGATTAGTGTGCACTTAAGTTGCCTGCTTGGGTATGCGATCGATAGGTTGGTATGATAAAAATTTTCTCCTTAGGTTCAATATGGATAGGTACAATAGTAATATAGATATGTATGTATGTATAATATTAAAAATATATGAAAATATTTATAATAACTATATAAATATATTAGAAATTAATAAATATAAATATATTATAATTTTAATTTGTAGTATATATATATATATATATATATATGGAATCCCAAGTATTATATTGAATGCATCAAGATGACAAATATCTGCATCTTGAATGGAAAAATTGCAGCCACAATAAAATATTTCCACATAACCCCAAGAGAAAAAAAATGCAAGCAAGCACTTAGGATCCACTACCCAAAAGAATAGACAAACATACCATCAAGATGACATGTGATATACCCTTAAAATCCCTCATGAGCGAAAAACTTAGCTTCCAAAAGCATCCACATTCAATTTATTATTCAACAATGAAACATTACAATACACTTATAGAGTCACCATAAATAGTTTTGAAATATTAAGCTCCTCCAATGCATCTTCGATGTGTTTAAGTATAATGAGTAACAATGCAACCACACATCCATATGCTATAAATATATACTTATAAGAGAGCTCAATCAACCTTAGCCAACGAGCCAAAGGTTATGATAGCTAACCTCAACAACTACTCATGTACTTGCTTTTATATGAAGAAGTTTGCACAAAATACCTAGTGGTATTATATAAACCATGTGTTTAATACCATGAGCTTACAAAAACATGTCCCTCTCATTTACTTTTTGGTACTAAGTTTTCCCTTTTGTTAGCAAGTTTTCTCAGAATTAAATGTTTTCCCAATGTGCAACTCACACATAAAATATCTAACCAATGTTACAATACAATTTTACAAGTGGACCGGAATAAATATTTAGTGTGGCTAAACATATCTCCAAATATGCAGCACACATAAATATTTATTCTAGATAATCAAAATATTTCTTTTCTTGTGCAAGGTGTACAACACACATTTTCTCAGCATTCTCCAACTTGTTGTATACATTGCATAAGGGTTCAAAAGTGTAATGTCCCTAAATTTGTGGTTTGAACCTTGGATAATTAGAAAAAATAATTCTTTATGGCTCAATTTTTTTTGTTTGGCTTAGTGGACTTGGGAATTAATTTCCCATAATTTATTATTATTTTATGTGAAGCCAAATTATTTTTATAATTTTTCTATGAGGCTGGGCGACCACTTTTGGGAGATAAAAGGAGGGAAAAAGCAATAAAATAATAATATTTTAATTTATGGAAAAGTGCGCCACATTTGTAGATTTTTAAAAAAGAAATAAATTCAAATTTAAAAGGGGGAATTGGGTGCCCAAATTGTGTTGGCCAAATTGGAGGGAAAAGGTTAAGTTTGATATAAATGCAAGTTCGTTGGAAGACATTTCATGATGGTGCATATTATCTTAGTTTGATTCAACAACTTGTTGCAACTATTCCAAGGACGAAAACCTTTGCAAATTGTGGGTGAGTTGGACGAAAACCTAGTTCATCTTGGGAAGACTTCATCATGGAGGTCTACTTGTGCTTCATTGCTATTTGGCGAAGAAGAAACACAAAATTCCAAATCAGATTTGCAGATCAGATTGGAAGAAGACATCATTTGGCGAGATTTGTTGCCTATTGGATAGGGTTTCACCCTAGGTTTGAGCGCCACTACCTAGAGAAGGAGCACCTTGCTTTTGGAGGGCAATTTTGGTGTTTGATGGGAGTTAGGGTTTGATAACATCTTCAGATTTGTAGCAGCAACAGATCAAACCTAATTCACCATTGTTTGTGGAGTGCTTTTTGGTGCTTATTGTCATCATTGCTTAGGGTTTTGCCCTACATTTTGAGTACCATCATTTGGAGTTGTTCGGAAGATTGTTGTGCATCAATTGTTGTCATTTTGGAGCAGTAAAACCCTAGCAGACTTATTGCAGACCTGAGCGATCAGATTTGGAGCAGATCTCCTTGTTGTTGAAGAGTGGAAGACATAGGGTTTCATGCCCTAATTGGAGCGCTGCCCTTGGGAGATCATTTCTATCAATTTCTTGGGTCATTTGCTATTGATTTTGGTATGTACTAGCCTAATTTCATGTCTGATTGGTAGCAGCAGACTTTTGGAATAATTTTGGGCATGTTTGAGCCCATTTTGTGATGTTCTTGCATGGACAATAATTCTGATTTTATAGCAGCAGATTAGACAATTTGAAATCAGACTTCTTTCATGTTTTGGTGATCATTCTACGGTTGTTCATTGCTGGTTATGTTCGTGGTTGAAAAGATAAATATAATTATATTTGCTTGTGCTTGAGCATTTTGGAAGCATATATGTTTGCTGTTCACACTTGTTTGAAATAAGAAAATTCATTTTAGAATCTAGGGTTTGAGAAGAAAATTAAAAGTGCAGAAGATTAGGGCAGAATTTTGAGTTTCAAAATCAGATCTTAGTGCAAAATCCTAGTTGGGATATTTCAGTAGTATCAGAGCCATGCATCTTGCCAGCCTGTTGGGCATGTGATTCAAAAAGTTTTGGAGTTATGGCAACACATGTGATTGATGGTGTAATGGTTGCCTATGATGAGTACAATACACTTTCAGCAGAGGTTAGGAATGCAATCACCTTGAATCAATTTATGAATTAACGGAAGGATAAGAAGAAAAACAAGCAAGAGAGGAAACCAAAGAAGCATGAGTAGTCAAGTGTTGAAAATATCTTGAACCAAATGATGCAAAGTTTTAGACAGTCACAACGACAGTTGCTTACATCCATTGGCCAAATGTCACAAAATAGGAATAACATGAGAATACATGAAGATATCAGAAAATTGAGGAAAGAGACAAAAAAATCAGAAGTTATCATTGAAGAAAGGTTAGAGAAGGAAGAAGTACTTGTTTGTGACTTGCAGCCTACAAGTAATTATGAGGAGGACAAAAATTAGTCAGCATGCAGCCCTAAAGAAGACATGTTCAAAAGTTTACTTCAGCCTCATGAGGACAAGGACAAAGGAGATTCACCTATTGAAGCTACAAATGAAGAGCACATGAAGATTGAAGAAGATACCGCCATGGAGATTGTCAAACCAGCTATATGAAGGTATGGGTTCTTGTGATGTTTCATTAATTGAGCCTAGCATTGCTTCATCACCTTTACATCATTTTGCCAAGGAATCAAATTGTGGTTTGGGTATCCCTAAGTTGGATGTTGCCCATACAAATGTGAGCAATTCAGAAAGTTCAGTATGTAGTGAACAAAGTGAATTGGATAAGATTGATTTGACATTGCTAGATTTGAAGGATCCCTTGGTGGTTAAGGAGGTTATAGCTGTGCATACTCTTTCTAGATCAGCCATTGAGGAAGATCATGATGTAGAAGACTACTCATTATTTTGATGGAGATCCTTTGATGGAGCATGATGATGACCTAATTTCCACACATGGATTTAATGAAGAAGAGGCCATGAAGGAAGCTGATTTCAAGGTGCACATTTATGAAGACCAAACAAAATTTTTGCATGGAGGTGTTGGGTCTCATAAGTCACATCACTTCGAAGGACAATTGAAGGTAAACGAAGGTAAGATTGTGGCAACCTAACTCACTTTGATGATATTCATAAGATGATGGCAGATTTGTGTTGGAAGGCACTAAGGGAACATGAAGGTACTGAAGTCAAACTACCTACACTAACTTGCTGATAGAGATCATCTCCTTACACTTGGTGAGATTCACTTGGATGCTTTGGGAAGAAAACAAGATGAGGTGGACAAACTCACCATTGAGCTTAAGGATACAATGAATTCTTTGAGGAGCACTCAAAGGGCTCTTCAAGAATCGGAAGATCACGAGGATAAGCTTTGTTGGAAGATGACAAAGGGTGGAGACATGAAGGAAGGACATAGAGGATCCCATGATGAAGTCATCTATACACATGAAGATTTAGCTTACAGTTGTGGGACAGAAGTTATGGCACATGACACACGATTTTCCTTTGGAGACATCCCTTGGACTTGCGCTAATGAATGAGCACCCATTCATGGAAGAAGAAGAGGTAAGGTCCCCTACCTTCACAATATCATGACATGACAGCCAAAGGGGTAGAGGTCCAATTCAGATTGGAGGCAAGTGATTTTTAGTTAGAGCCACTTTTTGGATATGCACTTGTAGGAGGACATGAAGCCAAGGAAGAGGATGTGATTTATGAACTAGAGGATGGCATGATAAGGTATGACAGCAGGTCTGATTTTCTGATTCATGACAGCAGTCTTATTCCTTCATTCATAACAACCACTTCACATGAAGCGAATGAGGTAGAAAAATCTTCCAAGATTGGCACTTGTGATTTGGGTGTGGAGCATAAGGAAGGTATTGAAGTTTCAAGCCACAAGAAGTCTGAATTTGTTCATCATACCTTAGAGGATGTGAAGAGAACACAAGTATTGTGTGACAGTTGCCTACAAAGAGCAAAGGATGCTAAGATGTTGGCTGCCCAAGCAAAACAACACTTGCAAGAGGTCAAGGAATGTTGTAACCAGCTAGATCAAGCAAAAGAGGCAAAAGGAGTCACACCTTAGATCTCTATTTATTCCAAGGGAAGAATGCATGATGATGGGGCAAACAATGGAGAAGTCTCTTGAGGAGAGCAAGTAAGAAGGGGATGCAGATTCAAATGAAGACACTATGGAAAGGTATGATAGCTGTTCTGATATTCTGATTTGGAACAACAGTCTTTGGGTTTTGCATAAACTTGAGTTGGCAGCTCCCACTCATGAGGATGATAGTAAGAAGTCTTCTTCTATTGTTTGCACTCATGAGGTCTTATTTGTGTGTCCAAGACTCAAAAGGATCAAGTTAGTACAACATGTCATGGCAGAGGCAAAGAAGATTCAAAGCATGTGGCATATGAGGAATGAGCCTTGTATGGTGGCTAAGCAAGTGGAACAATCAGGTTTGAGGGAATTCCTCGAGTATTTACATAGCTTGCTTCAGGAGGGTGTACTGTCACCTCTTTTGGAGAGCCATTTGAAGGCTCACAACATACACTTGGATTGCATGATGGAGCACACACTTAGTGGATCAACCACTAGTATTATGGCTATTCATGTGGATAGAGATATGAGTGATGCAAATTTGGGTTGGTCTTTGACCATTCATGGAGCATTGAGGAGTTTTCTTGTGATGAGTCTCATCATGTTGACGACTCTTTGGTAGAGTATGTAGCTGCTCTATTTCAGAGGTTTGTGAGGCATGCCACGGTGACACTTGCATTTGCTGGGCATACTTTGGAGGTGAAGTTGAACTATGACACAAGGTATGGAGGTATTACTATAATGTTTGGTTTTGTGTTACTAATGCTTGTGTTCTCATAGGGATTGGAAGAAAGCATGAAGATCTTGGTGTTCCCGCCCTGGTTCATGAGGATCTACTCCATACTTCGCTAGGAGATGGCTGTTCTACTTTATTGCACATGGAAATCCTACAAGATACTTGGAGGACAACGGTTGTTTGGGTGTTTTGGAGAGGCTTCAATCGTCTCTTCATCATTGGAGGATGGCGTATGGATGATACTATATCATCATATGACATTGGCGATGATAGCTTAACTCTCTTTGCCCTGATTTTCAGTTGGGAAGTTGCTGTTCCAATCTACATCAGCAACCTAAGAGGAGTGATTATATATTTTCTTGCACTTGTGAGGGCTGCTCTGCACATCCACTGGAGATCCATTGATGTTGCCAGCGCTTTGAGATGCTTCCATCTCTTCACGATTGTTGGATGTGATGATATCGGGATTTAGGATCCGAGTGATAGTATGCTTATCATTGCTTGAGGACAAGCAATCTTGGGAAGGGAGAACTATAATGTCCTTGAATTTATGGTTTGAGCCTTGCATAATTAGAAAAAATAATTCATTATGGCTCAATTATTTTTATTTGTCGTAGTAGACTTGGGAATTAATTTCCCATAGTTTATTATTATTTTATGTGAAGCCAAATTATTTTGATAATTTTTCTATGATGCTGGGCGACCCCCTTTGGGAGATAAAAGAAGGGAAAAAACAATAAAAAAATAATATTTTAATTTGTGGAAAAGTGTGCCCCATTTGTGAAATCTTCATGAAACTTGAGATTTGCAACAATACAAGTTTGCAAACACACCTGTTATCTTGAAAATGTGTTCATTTTTTCGTGTAATACCATGAATTCAATCATGCTTAAGAATCTTCTCCTTACCAAGGGTTACAACTAGGGAGATCTCCTCTGACAACCTAACAACCAAGCTTTGATACCAAATGAAAGAAAAAATTAAAGCCGCAATAAGCTATTTTCACATAACTCCAAGAGAGAAAAATATGCAAACAAGTATTGATAATCCACCATACAAATGAATACATGAACATCAATTGAACACAAAATATATCCTAAAAAATTCTTCAGCCAAGTTCCCCAAACCTTTTCCAATATTCCTGTCCTGAGGTAGGTCCATCCAAATGGTCCAGTGGACCATAGATTGCACCATATATCACTTTGATAGCTCTAGTAGGTTCTTTGATAGTACTTGTCTTGTCTTTCAAAGTTGACTTTCCCCCCATCAAAAAGAGTGTCAGGTAGCATCAACAGTGCACTCTTTAATAGAAAAAACAATTATTTCTCTCAACTCATGAGAGCTGAAGAAAAATACTTCTAGTGAATGATTTATAACATTATTTTTCTAATGTTGAATTTTTTTTAAAAAAAAAATCATCTTGGATCAATAGATTTGAAATTAATTGTGCTCCTTGAGGCTGGCCTTTGACTATCCTCTAAAATTACATGAATATTAAATTGGTCAAACTGTAGGAGCTGAAGTAAAACACTTTTGGAGTATGTTTAACAATGCGGTTCTGTTTATGTTGGCAAAGTTGTCAAAGAACTCCTCCTGGATCAAAAGTTAAAACAATTAATATGTTTTTTGTCATGCAAGCCAAAATTTCAGCATGCTATATAGTTTTGTTTTATTTGATTTATTTATATTTTAAATCAATAGAAATTTATATGCTTAAATTTTATAAAAATGAAGGAGCCCCAAATTTTAATAAGCTTATAAAACTACAGAGTAAGAAAAGTTTATTTGCCCATACCCGATTGACAAGTTTGTGCTGGGTGCCTCTTTTCTATCCTTTTTCCTGTGCTAGTTTGATTCTCACCTTAAAATGCCTTATATATTTCAATGAGCAAATCTGTAATACCTTTTCTACCATCTTTAGCACCATAAATCTCAGAGTCCTTGATTGTCCGAGTTGCACTACTCTCTTCCAGGTATTCAGACAACATTCATAACAGGAAAGATTCCTCACTTTTTTGCATCAAACTGCTTTTTCAAATGACGCAATCACTTTTAAAGATTTATGGGTTTTGTCCTCTTATGTGTTAGCTTTCCAAAACATTTTAGATCACTAAATTTTGTTATGTTTTGAAGAAGATATTGCAGTTTTAGTAATGCTGTCTCAAATTGTTTGAAAGTGCCACCACAATGCAGATAATGAAGCTCTCTCTCTCTTTCTCACACACACACATACATCTACGCACATATATATTTATAGATTTGTC
The DNA here is from genome assembly GCA_007258455.2 of Sequoia sempervirens. Lineage (NCBI taxonomy): Eukaryota > Viridiplantae > Streptophyta > Pinopsida > Cupressales > Cupressaceae > Sequoia > Sequoia sempervirens. Next base: position 185,169 of record VDFB02328408.1, read on the forward strand.
ACTTGCATTTGGGATGTCTTTCATAGATAATTGTACTGCTTTGCAACTGCAATTAATTTTAAAAACAGAGAAAACAAATCCAATTTAAAACTTTTTAGTAACACAAAGATGATAGATCTGCCCCTTGACACTCCAAACACCATCTTGAACAGGAAAGTGAAATGCTCTAATACCAAATGATACATTTTACATTCAATACAATCTATTGGCATAATTTTTTATTCAATATTGAGGGATATTTGTACAAGTTTCATTACCCTATTTTCTAGAAAACAATCTCTCCATTCTTTCAACCTATTTCTATTCTATGTGAACAATTTCCTAACAATCCTATCCATATCAGTGTCATAACAAATCACCCAACAAAGTAGATTAACAACCTAATAACTTAATACTAAGTGTATCTTGTGTGGGTGTTTCAAGAATATACCTAATACATGCTTAACAAAATACTTATTTTAATCTATTTACTATTCCCTACTTAATAACCTTTATTTACCATACCACTAGACTATGTAATACATATTCCTAATAGTAAGGATAGATCTATAATTGCTTTGTGAACATATCTCATTAGGGCTAAGTTATCACGATTTCAATTTGTATAATTGAATATAGTGTTTGATAGGAGAGCTCTCTCTTAGAGAAGCCACTCATCGAAAATTTATAATCAACTTGAAGCCAAACAAACATATAATAGTCCAACTTGCATTGCAAAGTTTATAAATGGTCTTCTAGAATTTTATTTTGGTAGAATTATGATAGTGTTTGCGTATTGCTCAACATAATTGGAGTCTTTGATTTATCTTGACTATGTAGGATAAAGGCTTTGTTAAATCATTCTCTGTTGCCTTTTCTATAGTGTTGGCAATGTGTCATAATCAAAATGTTATTATGAGATATCTTTTTACTTAAATTAATGGAAGTTGATGAATATTACTTTTCTACTTTTTAGGTGAATATAATGTGAATCCTTGATCTTTATAAATTTGCATAAGAACATTATTTTATACTTTATTCTTATTCATTTTGATAACAATAGGATTAAAGACCAATGATATGGGTGTTAAGACAAGCAGTGCACAAACACATATATCTATCCTTTGGGAGCTCGGATTGAAACTCAAGATTGAACAAACTAATTATAAAGGGTTTCCAAACTTTGGATTTGCTTTAAGGTTGGGGACCCTTATGTGCAAATTAGCATAGGTGTGTGGACTATGTTATGGAATGTAATTGGCATATGATAATTGACTCTACAAAATACTTGTACGTTTACAAGTTTTAGCAACATGACTTAATCAAAAGCCATATGAACATGAATGATTGGAAACTATGGCAATTTCTTGACATAACACTAGGTAGAATACTAATATTGGTAGTGAAATAAGGTGGTTGACACATTGGCAAAAGTAGCTTCTTCTCTCCCAGGGTATGCTTTTCTTAACCAAGGCAATTGGAATTTAGCATATCCAAAGCTTTGAGCTGCCCTTGACAAGGCCTTTCGAAATGAGATAAATCAAAGACATAAGAGGCATTGGGGCATGATGATGCAATGCAAATTCTACATTTATATTAAGACTTGGGAGGATGATTGAGCTCTTACCTATTATGGGAATGAATGGCCTTGTTTTGAGGTTAATGCGTTTTTGGATTATGATGAAAGGAGGTGAATAACAAGTAACCTCAATTTTGGTGCATCCTTTCCATGCCACATCCACTATCTAGTAGGTTTGGTTTGAGCAAATGTAGCTTTGTTTGTTATCGCCTTTGGTTTGCTAAATGTTGGGCCACAAAGATTGACAAAGGCTAGCCATTGTGTTTAAAAGAAAAGTATACTCTTTATTAGTGTACATCTTTCAAAGGGCCTTCATGAACTCTTCTTTCACTTTTTCATCATGAGATGGAGTCACTCTCTCAGTGATTTCTACACACTATTTGGGATTTAGATTATAGGCTATTATTTGAGCGAGATTTAGGATTTAGATTATAGGCTATAATTTGCTACACACTAGTGTTTCACCGTTGTGTCACAATGCGCTAAATATGCTCATAAAATCTCAAATTAATATCTTTGCTATGAATGGCTAGCTTCATTAATCATTTGTCCAAACATGCTATCAAATGTGATGAAACACACACTTATACTGAGAGGTGGGGAGGGGGAGGGGGGTGAATCAGTATAGATCAAACATTACTTTTCTCAACTTAATCAAACACAACAATATTACCTCAAACCTTAATTATCCATATCAATACCATATATGCAAGATCTAGCAATTAAGAACACACATAAGAGACACAATTTTACGTGGAAACCCTGAGAGAACCACGACAAAATATTGATTTTATAAATCTTCTTACAAGTTTTGTAGCCACCAACCCATTAGAGACTATTAAAGTAATATTGTTATATTTAATGGTCATCTTAGTTGTTTAGTTTACTTTCAGTTGTTTTAGCAACTTTCTGTTTATTGCTTTAGTTCACAATTGTTTCTTTTAGAAACACTGTCTTGTAATTTATTATTAGAGTATACCTCTCTTTGTTTAATATGATAATCAATTACCATTTCATGGTATCAAAGCAGATGTTAGTTTTTGGTGAATTTATGTGATAAAATTTGTGGCTTTTTTACCTAAAAATTTTGGAATATTTTTAGAAGTTTTTTGTTCAATTTTTTAATAAAAAATTGTGGGTCTATTTTCTGAAGATCAAGTGACCTATTCTGGGCAATTTTTGAGGGTTTTCTTTTTTAAAATCATGGAAATTACTTGGTACGGATCATAGATATTATTTGCAAGGAGAAATCACACCTCTTTCATTAGAAATGTAGGATTTTTTCGTAAGGTTTTTATCAAGAAAATTGCAACTCTTTTTTGCATAGATTTTCTAAGATTTGTGGGTTTTTTGCGACCTATTTTTGTTGAAGATTGCGACTTCTAAAAATCACGAGGGTTTTTGTAGCTTATGCACACGGGTTTTTGCATATTTTCACGATTTTTTGCTCTTGAAATATCTGCGACGATTTTGCAGGGTTTTTTGTGCACGATTTCATCATTGTTGGGTTTGAAAAAATCCGCGACCTGTGAATTCATGTACCAAGGGTTTTTTGAAGAATCAAAGTTTTCGAGCCGTTTTGACAATTTTTCTAATAAAATTGTGAGACTGAGTTTGATGCCTAGGGTTTCAGACCTAGGCTTGTTAAAACTTTTACAATTTTTTTTAATTTTTGAACAAATTGTGGTTTTTTAACCTCTAAATTTTTTGGTGATTCTTTTTACAAAATAAAAAATCATGGGCTTCAAAAATTGCTTCAGGATTAGTGCCAACAATGCTTAGGGGTTTGTGCCATCCGATCACCTAGTGCTTATGTCATTTTTTTTGCCTTTGGAAAACAAGAGGGATGGCGTCTTTGACCAACATCATGTTGGAAAGTAGCCAAAAGTTCAACGGTAAAAACTACAACACCTAGAAATAGAGGATGCTCACTATTTTTGAGTATTGGTGTCTAGACTCAATCGTTTTGGGTACTAAAGCACATCCCACAGTTGTGGTAAAGGACCATGACAAATATGATGGAAGTAATCGAGAGGCAGTTATGCTTCTCAAGTTATCTGTCACCAATGGGATGCTTCCAGAAATACCATTTGGCAAGACTATTGCAGAGATTTGGAAACACTTGAAGGATCTACATGAGACGTCAAACAAGGGCAAAGTGTTCTTCCTTAAAAGTATGGTGTTGTCCATTATGATGGATGACAAGATGTCTTTGCAAGATCATCTCATGAAGATCAAAGACATTTGTGATCAACTGGAGGGCATTGGTTGCAAGATGGTAGAAGAGGATATGATGGTCATCACGCTGAAAAGCTTACCACGATCCTACAAGCATTTCATCGAAACTCTCAACATTACCTCCACCAATGTTGACCTGAAGTTTGATGGCCTGTGCAACAAGCTCTTGCAACAAGATAGGTGGAAGAAGTAGTTTGGGAGCAGCAATGACAAACCCAGTGTTGAGGATAGCTCCAAGAAATCTATCACATGTCACTATTGTGGTAAGTTTGGCCATATGAAGAAACATTGCAGGAAGCGGTTTGCTGAGCAGAAGGCCCACGTTGCAGAGCATTCTAAGTAGGAGGAGTCTGCCTTTTATGCATTCATTGCCAAAAGACCAAATCATGTCAAATCGTCTGCGTGGTACATTGATTTTGGAGCCTCTTGACATTTCACACACATGAGAGATTGGTTCACAGAGTATAAGGCTTGCTCTAATTTCGTCATCTTTGGAGGTGGTGAAGAGTATATAGTTGTTGGCAAAGGCAACGTTTATATCACATCTAGTGAGAGAAATCTTGTATTTCTCAATGTATACTATGTTTTGGGCATGGAGCTCAATTTGCTCTCTATGAGTTAGATTATGTGCCACTGTCCGAAGTTCGACATCATCTTCAGTTCACACAAGTGTTGCATTGTTGATAAGGAGTCCAAGAAAATAGTTGCCATTGGGCTTTAAGATCATGGCTTGTATTGGTTGGTTGATACTGGAGAGTCTCAGGAGGATGCAATGGTTGCAAAGAGTTCATCCATTGCACTCTTTGGCATTAATGGTATGGGCATCTCAACATAGCCTACCTCTCTCAGTTGGCTTGAGAGAATTTAGTCGATGGCTTACTTGAGATTCAACAACATACACATGGTGTATGCAGAGCTTGCTAGGTAGGGAAGCAACATCACACTCCTTCTACAAACGCACAATCTTAGAGAGCATTCAAGGTTCTTTAGTTGGTTCATGCAGATGTTTGTGGACTAATGAATACTTCATGGATCACTAGTGCCAAGTATTTTTTGTTATTTGGTTATGTGTTTAATGAATTTCAAAAGTTTAAAGCATTAGTTGAAAAAGAGTCAGTATGTCAAATCATAACTCTTAGGTCAGATAATGGGGGTGAGTTTTGTTCCAACCAATTCACCGACTTATGTTCTAAACACAGTATTGTTGATGTGATTTTTGTGGCCGCACCAATCAGCCGAAGAACAAAGTTGTCCGAAGGCTACTCCGTTCTCTCTTGATCAAAGTATTCCGTGCGCTAAGATTGCGAGAAAGTTCGCACGTTCAACTCCAAGGTTCCGAATACTTAGAATACCCTCAGTTGGTTGATGTGAATTGCTGTGTTCTTACGAGGGGACTTACACAATTGTTCAAGATTCTTGCAGCTAACAATAGATGGATGATTTGAAGGGGATTTTGCGCGTATGATTTGGCAATAAGTTCGTTTTCCTAAAGCTAACCAGAAATGTGTGGAAAGTAAATGAGCGTAGGGTCTAAGAAACTTATATTCTATTCTAAATGAATGATATGCGGAGCTCAATTTTGGCAGACTTCGACCGAATTTCACCTAGACTCATGTCGAACAGCTTCAGCAAAATTAGTGCAATCTTCAAAGGGATAGCAAAAGATGTTCAGATTACAATTTAGCATACATACACCATCAAGACAACACATATAAGTATACAAATCACAATCGAAGTTAAACTCAAAATGATCTCCAGTGGACCACACAAGGCGAACTTATCATCAATAAGCTGCTAGTGGTATGGAATGAAATGAAGCTACCTCAATAAAACGCCACATATCAAAGTAAACTACTTGCATGAAATACAAATTATGCTACTTGGATCCGAAAGGAAGAAGAGACCTTGCTAGCTATCCATGACAAAGACGAATTCCACCATCAATGAAAAGATCTATTATCATGAAAGTGTTACACAACAATCTCCACAAAAGTTTTCAAAGGGAAAACTTTCTTTCTTCTCCACACTATGCTAAGCAAAATGTCTACTATGCTCTACTCTCTAGTCTCCAATCTCTAGCTCTAATGCTAATGTCTAATATCTACTGGATTACAAATGAGGGGGACTCCCCCTTTTATAGATAGCCCAGTCCAAAAGACGACTAGGGTTACAATCAAAAGAGTGGCTAAGATTAAGCCACCTCAGCCCTAACCCTAAAAATTGCCAGAATGGGGAGTGGTGTGATAAATGAGCAAAGATTCCCACTCACTCCCAAAAATAGTAAAGGCAATAAATGCCCACAATCAGTCTTCTAGAAGATCCTCGTCAAGTAGTGCATTTCCATTCTCCTCTCTGACTGCAAACTCGATGAATCTAGCAAGTACAACCTCAACCTCCTGCACTGAAATGGGTGGAATGCAATCAAGCTGGAACTCTAACACCGTGACTGAATGTTCATGCCTTGTACAAGATTTTCTCCAGGCAACTAAGGAATCCTGCGTGCTCTGAATCAAACTAGAGAAAGTAGAAGTGTTCTCAAAATCATCTTGTACGAAGGTCTTTACCTCTGAAAAGAAAGGCACCAGCCTACCCCTCAAATTATCACATTTACCTCATCCGGATTCAACCTCCTAGCAAATATGGCCTCAAAAGTATTCTGAACTCCATCAATGATATTGGCCATAGCCTTACGTACCCTGGTTGAATTTGCCTGTGCTGCGTCGAAGAAACCACGTCCCGTGATTGCTGAAGAATACCATCTAGAGAAATCATACCTGTTATTCTCCTGAATGACCCCTCCATCAATCAACAACCGCAAAGGGACATTCCTCAATGCCTCAAGACGCTGAATTACCTTGCTCTGATAAACAAAAGCATCTCCCCAAGCCTGATCAACTGCCTCCATCCGTGCCAAAATACTAGAAGCCTGCTGAAAAGCAAAAGCAAGGTCCTCCATAAACTTTTCTGTCTCAGCACGAACTCCCGTGACCCACTTGTCTGCCTCCTGAGCCATCTTCCCTAACTCCATCAAGCCACTGATTGAATCTCTAGGTATCTCAGGTGGAAGCTCTATCACTGGAATCTCCTGCCCACGAGAACGAGACAACTGCTGCACATATCCAATTAGAGCCTTATGCTCTCTTTTCAACTTCTTGTACTTTCCTTCCTTCTTGAATAATCTATCCTTGAGGGCGAGGTAGGAGTTATCACACTCCTCTACAATCTGTGCACTAGTGGGGCGTCCTAACTCCAAAGTTGTGACCACGTAATTCTTTGGCACTGCTTCATCTCTGTCACAATCAACCTGTGGCACGGCTACGTAAAGGGTGCGAGAACCATCCTCATCTGTTGATATCTTCGAAAACTTTTGTGTTCTCTTCTTCTGTGGAGGTGCACTGATCCTGTTCAAGAACTCTTCCATTTCAACTGCTGGATCAATCTCCTCGCTGGGGCTTCTCCTCATCCTATCCCTGAGCCAATTAGGTACTGTATACTGTATATCAAAGGGTTGCTACTCCTGTGCCTCTACTTCTCGAACTTGTTCAACCTCTACATCATTCTGGTGAGGCTCATCGTCCTCAAGTGGTTGAGTGTCTCCTGAAACTATATCATCATCATCCTCCAAGGCCGCTTCTAACTCCTGCTGAAACTGAGGGTCAGTGGTAGTTCCCTCATCATCCTGCTGATCAACCCTACTAGGTGCGTTGACACTCTGGCCAACCGACTCTCTCCGTGGTGGCTGATTATTCTCCTGTACTGCTTGCACCTGATTCAATGCATTCCTCTGATCAACAAATAAAGAATCCTCCTGAATACTTGGAGAATGTGTCTCCAATGGCGTGGGTGACTCAACTGCAACTCGTGGAGGCTCCGGCCGAATAGGCTCCTGCCGAACTGGCTCTTTCCTTCTGGACTCTGGACCTCGTCTGATCTGTTTCTTTCTGCCGGTGGTGGGTATCCTGTGATCTCCCATCAAATTGTAAGTCAAAGCAATTGACCTACTCTTCAACCTGCTCACACGCCTGTCAACCCATGCCCTGGTAAATGTCAGGACCGGAATAGAAAGTGTGTCCGAGTCAGCAACCTCTGGTTCTGACCAATCCAGGAGTGGAAGCAGAGTATCTCTCACTGCTGCATAATCTGGATGGACAACGTCCATATCCTCATTCACCTGGTCTGGAACCGGAACAACTTCACACTCCCTGATTATGTTAATCGGCAACCGAGAGAAATTCTTTTCCTGACTTCAACCTCATTTGATGCATCAACCCAATAGTCCTCAATATTTGCCTTGTGTTTAAACTGTTTTGACAGTACCCATTTGATGTTATTATGCGGATCATAGTGCTGTCAGCTGGTGTGATATGAAAAGTGATAAAATTGAAGCTCACTCTCAGCTTCTCTGGCTGCCTGTAATGAAGGACACACCTCATCCGAACTGCCTATGACAATTGGGAAGTCAACACCTCCCTTTTTCTTCTTCTTCTGAATTTTATCGTAGGCAACCAATTGCCTAGATATCTCTAACATCAATATTCTATTGGTTGGGTACTTAGTGACCCTATATGGAGTGCGATGAAAACCTGCAGCGATATATGTAAGAAAACTTTGGAAACTGTATAAACCAGCACCCATACCTTTCAATCAATTCCCTGGCCTCCTGGGACTACGTGATGCATCCGCTCCTAAAAAATTTCGTGTGTGCATGTGAAGGCGTCATTGACACGCTTGTAATGAGTGGTACTAGCCAGGTGTAATTGCGGACAAGCCTCATGGATTTTGAATTGGTGAGAGCCACAACCAACAAGTTCCTTGTATGAAATTCCTCTGGCCGTTCGAGCCATGTGTAGATGATGTAAGAGCTCATATAGAACGTCTTCGTCCTTCTCAGGCTCAGGAGCTGCTCATGCAAATTGTCACTGATCATTGCAGCCCAGTTGACGTAGTCTTTCCCTTCCAGCACGAGGTTGATGTAATAGAACATCCAGGGCTCGAAAATAAATGATTGTGGGCAGCCTCCAACTCGACTCAACATCATAATAAGGTCACAGTACTCCTGCTTCAAGTCATCTGCAATAATTTGTTTTGGCAACTTCGTTCGAGAAGGCTTGGGATTGATCATCCAGTGAGTATTGATTGTCTCCATGCATCTCTCGAATGCAGAAGCATACATTCGCTCAGCTCGCTCTCTGGATTTGTAAACCATGTTTCTGTGCACCGGGATCCCGAAAGCTTCACCAATGGCTGAAGGAGTGAGATTAGCAAGTACTTGTCCATCTGGTGACATGATTGACCTGTGATCCTTCTCATAGCAATTGGCGCACTCCATCATCAGCTCTGAACACTGAATGGCTGGTGGGAAACCAACAGCTGCATATAATCCGCTTCGAATAATATTGACTCTGGCATAAATGTCTTGCTCAGCTTCTTTATGACTGCTTGCCTGGATGCACCATTGTTGTCTTTGCCAGTCGCCCTTGCCTCAGCCATCTGCAAAACAATAGACATTCATCAGCAAATTAACTTAGGAAATAAATAAAATATAGTGCAGGGGCTGCCAGTCGACTTCAAGTAGTTGCAATATTATATCTCGTTTGCAAACCTCAACTTCTTCTTCAATAAATTCGAGATTCAATACTTAGAAAAAAATTTCTAAGTAAGCTTTAACTTCAACAACTTCAAGAGACTTAGCAAAGTGCAGATTTCATTAACTTCACTCTTGCAAGTTCGCACTTCACACCTTCTTCAACTTCAGATTTTCAAAGCTCAGCAACTAGACTTTAATTCGTACCAGCATACCTCCAGCAATTAGCAAGTGCGCCCCTCCAGCTTCAGCAATAGAACAAGTTTGAACTTCAGCAAATTCCTCTTTGCAATTAGAATTTCTTTAGCAATCATTCACTTCAGATTTTGGAACTCAACAACAAACTCAAGTCGTCCTTCTTAGCTTCAAATCGAAAGACTTCATAAACACTTCAGCCTTAGCAAAAATTTCGAACTCCTCAAGCTTCAACAATACTTAGCAACAATCTTCAGAGCAAATTCGTACTTCTCCAGCTGTGAAAATCAATTTTATAGCCAAAAATCGAATTCTAGAAGGAGCCAATTATAGCCAGTACATTAAATTTCCACTACTCCACTTCAAGAATTCGAATTTTCCCTCTTTGGTATTTCTGACACTTGTCAGAGAATCTCAACCTTCTAGAAGTTCAACTTTGACTGGCATCTTAATTTACTTTCAAAAATGTTTAATTAAATTTCATCTTTTAATCCATTTAATTCCCCAGCCAAAGCTCGGTCTTGCAAATTTAAATTTGAATCATCTTTGACGCTCTGGAAAATTCACCCGTGAAGAATTCGATCGAAATCATCTAGGCAACTCACTTCAAATTCGTTGTCCGGAGAAAATTATCTTGAAAACACATCTTATTCACTTTGCCTTAGAAAATTTTAAATTATCCCTTAGGAAAATTTCACAATTTGAGCATTGATTGAATTCTTCACTGAAAAAGTGTTGGCGAAGTGCGGAAGACATGGAAATCCATCTATCATCACAAATGTTCAGTACCTAGAAGAAAATTTTCTCTGAAACGCGATGAATCCATGGGTGCACAACGAACGGGTTCATTTAATTTTTAAATTTTGAACCTTAGAAAAATATTATTCCATCAATTCAAATCCATTCTTCATCTGTGAACATCCCGTTGCTCTGACTTGAGAAAATTTTAAATTCATCTTGCATTGTCATCAATCTGACTCGTCACTGGAAAATTGTTCGTGCTTCAAGAAGAAGAATTCACCACCTTGAGCTCTAGGCGTATTTTCTAAGGAATAAAATACTTTGCCTTAGTGAAAATTTTAAATCACTTGAAAATTTTGCCTTAGAAAATTTTTGCCTTAGAAGTCTTTAGCTTTGATCACTCTGCCTGTGAGAGAAAAAATTTATTTCACTTAGAAGATCCTCCTGCAAGCACGTCATACTTTTCTTCCATCACCTTCAACGCCTTGGGAAAATTTTTATTATTTTGCAACTCCAACACCTAGCAACTTTGTTCTATTCATCATTTCACATTTTATTTCACACTTGGAAAATATTTTCACTTGAAGCTCCAACGCCTTAGGAAATTTTTTCATCACATCATCTTATATTTCATTTTACCACCCTAGGCGCATAGCATACTTGAAGAAAATTAAAACCACACCTAGCATTTTGTTTCACCTCACACACCTTGGAGTATTTTCTAACACCTTATAACACTCACCACCTTGGGCGCATGTAGCACTTGGAGGAAAATATTGCCACGCCTAGCATTTACCTTGCTTTGACCACGCCTTGGATTATTTTATTCACCTCTTACCTTGTTTACCCCCCTACATTCACTTTCACCATCTTCAACTTGGGCACATTTTGCTATGCATGGAGGATGACTCTTCAACTTCTCCGTTTTTGTCTTCACATGCCCTCTTCTGGGCGCATTTTGCATAGGGAGAAGGATAAAACATGTTGACTCATTTGACTTCTCTTTTTGGGCGCATTTTCACCTATGTGCAGGATGGGCGCATTTGGAGGGTGGTGGAGCACGAGTTCTACACTTAGCCATTTTTCTTGCTATCAGCTCTCAAGGTGGGCGCATTTTGGCATAGCTACAGGATGAAAATCGTTGACTTTCTTTGACCTTCCAAGCATGGGCGCATTTTAGCCTAGGAGGTGGACGAAGTCTCGAACTTGGAATTTTTTATGCTTTCACCTTGAGTTAGGCGCATTTTCAGGTAACTGCAGGATGAAGTTCCAGACTTAATCAATTTTTCCTTGTCTTCGCCAGTTTATCCATGCCCTGCTATTTATAGTAAGTCCTTTGATTTTTGCATCTCTGAAGCTCGGAACGATTTGAAATTTCAAACACTGCATCCTCACGACCCTGTTACCCTGTTGACACTGCTATTTTTAGTTGGCCTGCTATTTTTAGCTCATTTCTGAAGGTAATTTGCTATAAATAGTAACTGCTCGCTTCTGATATCTCCACAGCTCAAATTGACTTGAAATTTGAATGACGTGCTCCTCACCACGTGACCTGCCTGCCGACATCGGCACATGCAACTGATTTGCTATTTTTAGCCTGTTTCCAAACTGACTTACTATAAATAGTAAGTGCTCCGTTTGACTTGAAATTTTACCAGCAGATACCCTGAAGGATGCTGATCGCGGTGGTATACACCGGTTTTTGAAAATTCTGACTTTTTGCCCCTCTTTTTAGGTTCCAAAGCTGGAAACCCTAATTTGCTCTGTATGCATATCAAATGATCTCTGTTTGTCCTCGTTTTTGTTGCATAGCGATCAGCTCGTGATTCTGAAGTGCTGGGAAGCGGCTGCCGGGATGCACCTACTAAAAAGAGTAAGTTCCTTACTGAGTGATTATCTTCATTTGCATGTCACATCACTGCGAAGCTCTCGAAAAACCCATAAGGAATATGCAGACATGCAAAGAAAACCTTGACATGCAAACCCTAAAAATAGTCTCGGAAGGTTGAACTCTGAAAGTTGTCGTCTCACTCTGCATGTTATACTGTTGCGAAGGTCTCGAAAAACCCAAATGGAATATCTAGACATGCAAAGAAAAACTCTGCGTCTAAGCCTTGAAATTTGTCGGGAAGTGCGCTAAAAATAAAGTTACTGTTTCACTCAAATTTTTACCGACGGCTTGATGTGTTTTGAAGCAGGTGTGGCCGAATCTCAAAATCTTGAATTGCAATTACTAAAAATAGTAAGTACTCGGAATTTGATGAAAATTTGCTGAGAGCCTGCTGGAAGCATACTGACAACAATGTTAAGCTCTGTTTTCAATTTACTCACTTCGTTCGACCTCAGACTGACCAGGAAAGATGAAACTCTAATTTTCAGACCTGGCCAACATTTCACGTTTTAAGCTCAATGACGGGCACAATCCCCGGAAAGGCAGATAGAAAAGAGACAGAGAGAGAGAGAGACAAAAACCCAAGCCAAAAGACCAGAATGGAGCAAAAATTAGGGGTCCCCATCTTGAATGGGGCGATGTGTGAAAAGGTCACAACAAGTATCAAGCATCAGCTTACCATACCCTACACTCAACAGAATGGAGTTGTTGAGCAGAGAAACAATACAATTACATAAATGGCCCGTTGTATGCTAGAGAACAAAAATATTCCCAAGAAATTTTGGGCTAAAGTAGTGTATACTGTTGTGTAGCTTCTTAACAAGTCTCCCACACAGGTCGTCAAGAAGATGACCCTACAGGAAGCATGGTTTGGGAGGAAACCAAGAATCAACCATCTTAGGATTTTTGGTTCTACTGCGTATGTTTGGATTCTAGATGCAAAGAGGGCCAAGCTTGATTCCAAAAGCCAAAAGTTGATGCTAACAGGATACAGTGACAATCATAAGGCTTATCGACTGATTGATGTGGACATTGATTGTCTGACATTTAGTAGGGATGTTCTTTTCAGTGAAGAAGGTGGGCCCTTTAAGCTCTCTTTTCCCCTCAAGAGATTTGAGGATCAACCTCTGAAGACTAAAGATTTGGGTGTTAGGCTTCCATTATATCCACCAGAAGGGAAGGAATCCGATGATTTAGAGATTGTGGAATCTCCAAGGCATGACGCTATACCAATAGATTTCCCTCAAGTTAACTTGGATCAACATCTAGATGACTTCATTCTTGGCAGCCCAAGTCATGATGATCATCTTGATTTGGAAGAAGATGCATCTCTTCCCGTGCTAAGTGGTGACGAAGCTCATTGGTGATGTTCAAGATGATGAGCTTGTTGAAGGTAGATCATCTAGAGGCAAGAGCAAACAAAATACAATGAATTTTGTTCCTATGGCCAACATTCAGAGTGTTTATGAACCCCAGGACTATTCAGAGGCGAAAGGTAAATCTGAATGGGAAAATGCTATGTAATTTGAACATCATAGTCTTTTGAAGAACAATACTTGGGTTTTGTCAGATCTTCCACCAGGGAAGAAACCCATTGGCTGCAAATGGGTCTATAAAGTGAAATACAAAGCTGATGGAACTCTTTTTAAATACAAGGCTCGGTTGGTGGCTAAGGGGTTCTCTTAGAGAGAGGGCATTGATTATGAGGAGACCTTTGCACGCACAAGAAAGATGAGCACCATTTGGCTTGTCCTAGCCATTGGAGCATAGTTTGGCTAGAATGTCCATCAAATGGATGTGAAGGGTGCTTTCCTCAATGGAGATTTGGAGGAAAAGGTCTACATGTTGTAGCCTCGTGGTTTGAAGGTTGAAGGCAAAGAGCACAAGATATGCATATTGTTGAAGGCTCTTGATGGCCTAAAGCAGGCTCCTAGGGCATGGTACTTGAAGATTGACAAGTATTTGGTTGCACATGGTTTTCAGAGAAGTCCCTCAAATGCAAATTTGTATGTCAAGAGCACTGGTAGTGATATCATTCTTCTTGTTATGTATGTGGATGATATCATCATTACTGGTAGTGGGTTACATTTGCTTGAGCAAATCAAGTTGAATTTGTGTCAAGCGTTTGATATGACAAATTTGGGTCTTCTGCACTATTTCTTGGTGTAGATGTTTGGCAGACAGATGGAAACATTTTAATCTTTTAGTCGAAGTATGCCAAGGGTTTGCTAGAGAAGTTTAGGATGACAAATTGTAAGATCTCATCTACTCCCATGGAGAAGGGGTTGAAACTTTTAGCCAAATTAGACTCACCAGTGGTGAATGAGTCTACGTTCAGGGCAGCCTCATCTATCTTATTGCCACTAGACCTGATCTCAGTTATGTTGTGAGCTACATTTCTCATTTCATGACTGCCCCTAAGGCAAAACATTGGCTTGTAGCGAAGCGAGTACTGAGATATGTGAAAGGGACATCTAACTTTGGCATTTTGTATAGTAGAATCAAAGATTCGAGGCTAGTTGGTTTTACAGATTCAGATTTGGCAGGTTTTGTTGGTGACATGAAGTCTACTTCGGGGTATGTCTTTAGTCTTGGTATGGGTGCAGTCACATGGACCAATAAGAAGTAGCAGATAGTAGCTGTTTCCTTGACATAAGTAGAGTATCAGGGAACAATTAAGGCAACATGTGAGGCAATATGGCTATGGAGGATGCTTTCAAATGTGAAAATGTCTCAAGCAATGCCTTCACCCTTGTTTTGTGACAACCAAGGGGTACCAAAGCTTGCCAAAAATCCAATCTTCCATGAGCACACCAAACAGTTGAGCTTCATTGTCGCTTCATCCGACAACATGTTGAAGATGGATATGTGATGTTGCGTTATGTTCCAACTGAGGTTCAAACTGCATACATTCTTACCAAGTCCCTTAGTTTGGACAAATTTGTAAAATTTAGGGGTAAACTTGGTGTAGTTAGTAGAATGACCATTAAGGGAGGGTATTTAAGTAATATTATTATATATAATGGTCATCTTAGTTGTTTAGTTTACTTTCAATTGTTTTGGCAACTTTCTATTTATTGCTTTAGTTCATGATTGTTTCTTTTAGAAACATCGTGTTGTAATTTATTATTAAAGGAGTATTCCTCTCCTTGTTTAATGTGATAATCAATTACCATTTCAGAGACCAGAATTCCCACCATTGAGCACCAACCCAGCAAGAGATGCCAATCTTTTCTAATAAGAGGCACCAACCTCCAAGTAAATAATATGATAATTTGTTTGCAACTTCCTCTTAGGTCTGCCCTTAATAATTGCTCACAAATCTACAATATATTCTTCAATATTTCTATTCATAGAAACACCATGATCTTGCATTTATTTATGTTTTCTTCTACACAAACTTGATGCTAAAATCATCTCATAAATGTTAAATTTTGATGATCAGATTAGATAAGCAGAGTTTAATTCAAAATCAGACACAACATATATCCTGGGAAAACCCTCCACTTGAGGGAGAAAAACCCAACAACAAGTATCTTTCTTATATATATAAACAATGGCAACAATCTTCTTTACAATGAGGCCAATCACAAGGCCAATCTTCAGCATCAACTCTAGATGCAATAACAGATTGTAATCTGTTCTTCCTTGACATCAAAAACTGCACTTATAGAACCTTCAATCTGCTCTTCATGAAGTTCACACTTGGAGGAATGAATGAACTTTCTTGATTGTGAATGAATGGAAGAGACATTGTATAAATACACAATATGAGAGAGGTCGCACCTCTTCATGTAGAAGGTCGGCCACAATACAAAATATAATTAAAAATATAAATTGCGAATTACAAGTAAGGTCGACCCAAATTGAAATTACATTGTTGCCATGTGAAGCACCCCTTCACATCAATTATCACAAATAAATGAATAGCCGATAGGCTATATGAATTTATGTCTTCACTCGTGGCTGGAAGGATGAGCCCAAAGCTGCCATAACATCAACAATAAATCTACTCAAATATTATTTTATTTTTGCTCTTCATGTAAATAATATTCCTTGAAATTGATTTTTCTTTCCTCTCAATCTCCTATTTATACTTGCCTTCATGAGTCTTCACCCAAGAGGGGTAGCTTTCCAAGGGGGCTCGACCGGGCATCATTTAATATTTATTTATTTATCTATTTTTATATGCCCAAAGTGGGTGCACCACTCAATGGTGTTGTCCCACTTTGGGAGGCCCCCAAAAATTATTTTATTTTTATTTAAATAACGCCAAGTTTGGGGCGACACCATGACAACAATGACAACAATATGTCCAACCAAATTTTTATATTATTTTATATTTTATTTAACACTCCTCCAAACACTAGACATGGCCCTTTGACATCAATGACAACAATATGTCCAACAAAATGTTTCATTAATCTCTCCAAGTCTAGGAGAGTTTGTATTAGCATACCTTATGACTTGCATAATAGGTGAAATGAAGGAGGAAACATATCTGCAAACAAGTTACAAAAAATAAATTATAAAAACAATAAAATCTCAAATGATAAAGAGTGAATGCTATTACAAATAATGAAAATACTTTATAAGTTACAAATATTAAAAAATTAACAATTTAATAATTTAATAATAGTCAACAATTTTGTACCTCATTGTGGACCACCAATGATTGTCATGGATCTTTTCTTCCACACTTTGTCCTTCAATTGTCCTTGCCTTTGGTTTTCTATCCTATTGTAGATTAACCATCCTCAACACTTGAGGCGCTTGCACCTCAAGAATTCTCTCTAACAAAATAAAGTAGCTAGTATATCCAATATTTGTGAGCTTGAGAAATTCGTTTCTCAAAAAGTCCCTAAACAAAGCAAGTGAGGTGTGATAGTTGCAAACAAACATCTGTATGTTTGTAGCTTTTTCCACGACTACTTTCGCTCAATTTATCTTTCCAATGTCTTTGAATGTATTGTTTAATGTATGAAATAATATGGGGTCCAAATAATACGCTTGTGAGCACCCTCCATCAAGCCAACTAACTTACATACATTGGTTAATTTGGTTACCACTTGTACACCAATATTAGAGGGCCCAATTTTTTGTGTGGCATTCTTCAAAATTTGAAATTGGAAATTTGAGTCCTTGTTTGAATAATTAATAGCTCTAAGATAATAAATCATTTGAACATGTTACACTTATATTGATGAGTGATTGATGTCTAATATCTATTTGTTCCTCCATAATGATATTATCGAAGTTTTTCTTATTTCTTCTATCACTACACTTCTATTAGAATAATCTATCAAGGAGGGTGGTGTGTAGCTAATGTTGTGCATGGTGGAAAATTATGGAGCAACAACAATTGTATCTTTAAACATTTGTTTAAAATAAGGATAATGCACAATATGAAATGGTATGTTGATGACAATTTTTTTTGGCAATAAAAGATTCATCATTTTTTGTTATTACATATTTAACATCTTTGCAACATTAATAGTCTCTTTTTTCCCCTCAATAGAATCTTCTCCCCTTTGACTCTTTTAACATTTATGGTTTGGGTAGACATTAACATACTAGGTTGTATAGTTTCTCTTAACACTCCTTATTTCTTGCTTCACCTTTTTTGTTATTACATATTTAACATCTTTGCAACATTAATAGTCTTTTTTTTTTTCCCTCAGTAGAATCTTCTCCCCTTTGACTCTTAACATTTATGGTTTGGGTAGACATTAACATACTAGGTTGCATAGTTTCTCTTAACATTCCTTATTTCTTGCTTCACCTTCCATGTACAACTAGTCACCTCAACCTTCTCAGCTAAGGGTTATTTTTCACAATATTTTACCTCTTGTCCAGTTATGCATAAAAGATAAGAGTAAAACCTTGTATAGGGGAGAGGACCCAGTAGTTGAGCACCCTAACTTCGCGCTTCTAATTATCCTACATGGAAATTTCAAATCACTTCCAACTTTTTACAACAGCTTACTTCGCAAGTCACCTGCTTATAACTAAGGTTTTAGGGCCACATCATCAAATATGATGCCACATTAGCATGCTTTTTGTCAAGGTGTCCAAAAAGGCCCAAAAAAAAAGTGAGACCGATACTTATGCATCTACATCATGTTTTATTGAACGCCGATGTGGCATCACATGATTTGTTGCTTTTTAGATCAAAGGAATACATTTCATTTAATTATGGGTAGTCATCATCACAACTATTGGTCCAATATTATTAAAAATATTAGGCATTATATAAACAAATATTATGACAACTATTCGACCCTGACAACTACTGGCCCCTCTCCCCTAGTTATCCCTATAGTCCTTGTTGCACAAATGGCATTTCCATACTCTGATCCCCTCTGATTTTCTTTTTTCTTTTTAATTGTTGTTGCAATTGTAAAATATTTATTTTATTTTATTAAATGGGTCATCTATAGAAGTTTTGAGGAGTTTGGAAGTGTATTTAAATGGGTGATTTGAATTCACGATCTTTTCAACACTCCCACTCCTAGAAGAACCCTCTTTGTACTTAAGCAAGATGGTACATGAGATTGACAAGTTACTTGTTGAAATTTGGATATGATCAACTATTGCTTTCTACCATGTTTATTGTTATGATGATGATATCTCCAAACAAAATGGCTCCTTATGAACTGTTTTTAAACAACCATATGTGCTAATTATTTTGAAGCAAATCATATTGGAAATGACCTTTGTAGTGATAAATGCAGTCCATACTTCGTTGCTTCAATAATTTATATTCTTTTGTGGGTTTGCTAGTTAAGATACAATGATTTTTTTGTTGTTATCCTAATCATCTTAATACCAATGTGGAATTCACCAAAACATATTCTACTTACTTATCATTGAAAATGAATGAATAATGTGTTCCCAATTATTTTCTTATGGACCCAACTTAATGTACAATTGTTATTGGAAGTTATTTTTTTAATTGAAATCAACACAAACAAATAAACATGCAACTTGAAAATAAGTGACACTAGAGATACATCACCATAATAGCATGTTTGTGTTGCAATGAGCTATTTTGATCGAAATTTCCATTAATGACATGTACGCCTTTTCAAAACACAAAATTGCAAGAGTACAAGTAAAATGTTCAACCATGGAGCGTTATTGCACCACCTCTATATTCATGTCCATTACTTGATTTAGAAAATTACACCAATTAGATGGATATTTCTTTATTTGCACATTCCCTAAAATGATAGGTGCAATTTTACAAAATACTTTAGATGTCCAACTCTTGCCCAAATATACACATCTACATACTTGGAAAAGAATCCATCAATGAAATACATCGGGTAGTTGATATTCAATAGTTTGTTCATTAAACTACTTGGCCACAAACCTTAATTTAGAATGATTAGCGAAGCCAAGAGGGAATATAAACATTGACAAGGCAAAACGAGGAGGGATAAATATATGCATTGATAAGTGAAACAAATAGGTAGAGATCCCAAACCCAACTAATAAAAGAGTGGGTTAAGCAATGAAACATAAATACATACATAGAGAAGTGAAACGGTAGATATCTCAAACCCAACTAATAACATAGTGGGTGAAATGAGGTTACCTTGGTAAGGCATAATGGTCTTCTTTGCCCTTTATGATGTTTGAATGCATTTAATAGAACATTACATGAGCTAGAAGCAAAGTGATTGAACTTTTGCATGGGGGTTTTGAGGTATCTTTGTTTCCATTCAAATGGGTTTGCCATCAATTAAGCATGTTGTTCTTTCTAATTATAGGTCGATGGGTTTAGCATGGCCTTGCTTTTGTGTTGGAGGGCTTTTATCAAACCCACATAACCGTTTTAGCTATTCAATACATGAGCACAAGCCTTAGGTTGAAACCTCTTTAGCTTTTGCTAAGGATTGAAGGATATCCATTCCACCAAAGTCATCAAGGACATGAATCTTGCCTCATGCCTTATGATGTTAGGGCCTTATGCTCAACAAGACTTGATCTTTGGTGGACTCATTTAGAACTATTCAATTTCATCAACAAAGTAAGGACCCACTAAAGCATGGGCTCGTTTTGGCTTTATTTGATATCACATAAGGTTTCTAGTGTCTGAACATTTTTTGAGAACCTTTGGCATGGTCTCCATCTTTTGTATTTGACTATTATCACCTCAAGCAATATAATCCGTCAATTAACGACGAGTTCCATGGAGTTGCTATAGGTATTATTTTTGGGGAGCAACCGATCCCACAAGAGGAAGAAAATTATGCTATAGGATAAGTTTAGAATTTTTGCAAGAAAATAGGAGCCCCTACCTTTTAGATTTTAGATTTTAAGAGGGTGTCTTTGGGGTGGCATTGGAAGTGTTCCCTAGTCCCTTAATTTTTTTTGCTAGATAATACTAATAATTTTTTTGAGAGTGCTTTTTTTTGGATTTTATTGTGTAATTTTTTGCATCACGTTTCGGATCACACTCCATGATCCATCATGAGGATGAAAAATGATTATGAGACTACCAACTTCCTTAAATTTTGAAGCTTACTATTTTAAGCTTTTCTATTATTACAAAATCTCTGGAACCCCTAGTTTCTAATAGTTCCTCAAAATTCTCAACACCTCTTGAAATATTTTAAGAAGTTCCCCTCCATGAGACCACAACCTAAGCATGTCTTGTTTCAATGTGAGTGATAAAATTACATTTGAATTGAATTGAATAAATTTTAGATTAAGTTGGAACTTTTGCAGAAAATATTGATAAGGAAAGCCACCATGTCAACCATCATATTTTTATATTGTTTAAAATAATAATTTATTTATTTATTCTTTAAAGAAATAGATAGAAAAATTACGTCCAAAATTTAGTTTCAAACACTCATACAATTTAGGAGAATTGGCAAGTCTTTATGAATAAGATATTTTTCATTTTATTCCTTATATCATATACAAATTCATAGACAAACAATTATCTTTGGGGCAATTTAGTAGATTAGTTAGATCATTGTTAAAATTTACATAACTATTTACAAGATATTTTTTTATGTTGTAAATGATTTTTTGTAATATTGACTTATTTTCCTTGGGTTATGTTGTTTTACCTCCATAGGAATACAATTATATATGAATGAAATGCTCAATAATTGTTGGGTTTATACTTTTAAATTATGTTGTTTCGAATTTTGAATGTAAATTTATATGTTGTGTATTTTCAGATTAATTAGTGAGGGCTTGGTTTTGAAGTCGTGTTCGCTAGGGATCAACATGTTTGATCACGAGACTTGTAATTCTAACGAAATTACTACACATCAATGAGGATATAACTCACAAAACTCCAAAATTAAGATGTAATCATGGGGATTTAAACCTAGATTACAATTGTAAGATACAATAACTTAACCATTTGAGTACCACCTCTTTGACCTTATATACTATGTTTTAATATTGTGGCTACTCAAAACAATTGATTTTTATTTTTTATAAGATCATCAAATTACATATAATGTAATTATCCTTTTACTTGCCAATGGTTAATATATGAAATAACTAATTTGTTAATTATTAATTTTATCTCATTTAAAATATTCATTGATTTATAAAAATGTGGGCCAATACCCTTGTCAAGAAAGGAATCCCAATATTATTATTTTTGAGCTTGAAAGATTATTATTTTCATTGGAGCTAATCCAATGCAAAATTTCTAACTAAAATTTTGAAAGTGAATTTAAAGCTTTTAAGTGCATATAAATAAGTTTTGAAATACATGGGTAGAAGTATTCAAATTGTATCAAGAAATTAGTAAGAAATGAGTGCTTGTTAAATATTAATGGTCATTTTTTATTTATTTAGGAGGAATTTTGTGTTTTTCAAAAATAAATATGAATCAAATAATAAATATATATGTTAATCTTCTTTATTTTGATTAGTCATGGACTTGACAATTATATGGCCATTATAGGATATAATTTTATCTTCAATTTAAATAAATAAATACCATGTATAAAATTTATTGTGAGGTGATCACTCATGTTTAATTTTAATATAGAAATTAAAGATGAGTGATATCTCCTAAATTAATTTTAGAAGGTTTTATCAAAAGATAATTTTTTTATTCTAAAATATTATAGATTTGAAAGATATTATTGTCACATTAAGATTTGATTTTTATGTTGAAGGCCTTCCCTTTATGGATTGAGGCAATTTGATTGTAACAATCGATAGTCCACATCGTTTGAGTACACATGCAAGACAATTGAATTGTTTATGATTGTTGATCCTTTTCGTCTGGGGTTTCCTAATATTTTTGGTGCAAAATCTGCTTGTTTTGTATTGTGGCATCCTTGACGGCACAATATATATATAGTGAGGTGATATCTCCTAAATTAATGTTAGAAGGTTTTATCAAAAGATTAATGTTTTTTTATTCTAAAATATTAGATTTGAAAGATATTATTGTTACATTAAGATTTGATATTTATGTTGAAGGCCTTCCCTTTATGGATTGAGGCAATCTAATTGTAACAATCAATGGTTCACATCGTTTGAGTATACGTGCAAGACAATTGAATTGTTTATGACCGTTGATCCTTTTTGTTGGGGGTTTCCTAATATTTTTTGTGCAAAATCTGCTTGTTTTGTATTTTGGCACCCTTGATGACACAATATACTCATAATATTTTACTTGCAAACTTTGCCCTTTTTTCTCATTTGTATCGTTGACAACATGCCACAATAAGTGCAAAATATTTATTTCATGCAGTTTAATGAATGCCACATCAACAACCATGATTTGCCTCTTTGTTTTAATCTGACACATCCGCATCACCAGTGACCGACCAATGACAAAGGGTTGAAGCAACACATTTTTTGTGTCCATTTAATTGCTCGATGCAATTTTAGTTGTCTAGGTTTTTCCTAAGGTTAAAATAAATTATTCCATAGACCATCAAATTCTAAGTCTGTTGTTGGGGTTAAGGAAATTGAAGGCCCAACTTCTTTTAATATTGCGAGGAAAGAAATCCAAGAGCCAGTCTCTTTGGATGTTGAAAGCTCGAGTAAACTTCATTGTAGGGTTTAGATTTTGACAATCAGTATTGAAAAATTCACATTACTCAATAATAAATTATTAAATATAAATGTATTATTTGTATCTATAATTAATATATAATATATATTTTATGTAATAAAAATTAAATTATATATAATATACTTTGTTTCTTTTTATCGGTAAAAACCCTGGGGCTAAGTATTTATATTAATATATATATAAGCAAAATCACAAAAATACTAGAATTATAGTACTGGTAAAGAGAAAGTATTTGGCAATATATATTCTTCTGATTAGCCGAATATTTCTAAATTCAGATGATATCAACTATTGTAAGCATTTGAATTACTATATGATACCAGTATATGCATTACACAACAAAATTTGCAATATGTGCATATATTCACTACTAAATGCATTATATATTTTGGATGCAGGTTTTAACTTCATTCTTTCATATCATCTTCTTGGTCAACCATATTCTCATCAGTCACATTTAAATCCAACATATTATCCCCTTGGCCTTCAAGCAACTTCTCCACATTTGACCCCTTCGAGGCAGAGCAATATTCCTTCGCCCATGTCGCACTTGGTGACCAAAGATGAAGGATAAGGCAAAGAATTTCTCCTTTATCATATCAACCATGTGCTGGTCCAGATCTATTGAATGCCTTGAGAGTTCCCTATATACGAGCC
Source organism: Sequoia sempervirens (assembly GCA_007258455.2). Lineage (NCBI taxonomy): Eukaryota > Viridiplantae > Streptophyta > Pinopsida > Cupressales > Cupressaceae > Sequoia > Sequoia sempervirens. Next base: position 209,104 of record VDFB02328408.1, read on the forward strand.
ATGGATCATCATCCCTGAGTCCCTTCTTTATTGCACCATACACAACAGGAAACCCACGCTTATGTTTTACAAAACATTTAGGAAATATCCCAGCCACATAAGCCTCACCATTGTCCAAATTATAGCATTGAACAAAATTCAAAAGCTCCCTTTCCCCTAAAACTTCTCGTAATACAATTTCTTTATAGACAATTTGTAAAGATTCATATGACTGCAACATATCCATTTCATTTGATAAGAAAATTGATAGCAAATTAGATGGGAATAGCAACCTAGGTGAGCTTGGGCGAATTATTTCCTCACCAATTATTGACTTGATGCAGTCCACAAGGCTTGGGAAAACCATGCGAAACAACTGAGACATTTCTTCACCTGTGACTTCCTCCAAGAAAGGCAACTTATTTACTTTTATTTGCATAGGAATTTCAAAGTTCTTGGTGTTGTATTCCATGGCCAAAAGCAGTAACAAACAACTAATGTCTTACCCCTACCAAGACTAACACTCACAAGCCCTAAAATTCTAGAATGATTGCAATTTGATTTATCTTTGACTATTCCCAACACACATCACAGACTAGTACTCACGGGAGCTTGTAAATACCCAAATTATGACGACAGTTTTTGCAAAGACAAACTGTATAACAAAAAGAAGTACTGCAACAATAGCATTATTTGCAAACCCAGAAACAAATTCAAACCTTTGATGACAAACCACCCTTGGAAAAATGGAACAATGGAGTACCTGACCACTAACAAGACAATTCACCCTTGGAAATGTTGAATAGAGGAGCAACACCCTTTGAGAAGCGAAGCAAATGAACACCAGAGCACCTTTAGGACACACCACCCTTTGAATTGCGGAGCAATGGTGCAGGAGAACAAAGGAAAAAGAGAAACATGCCACAACTAAACTCACTAAAACTGCAAAAAGCCCTGGTATACACCAAACCCTTTGAAAACTAGCTAATGCTCTACCCAACAATTGTCAAATGCATGACAAAAGAGGGGTTTTAAAAGAGCAATTCTTGTACTTTGCTTGCAAGGATTCATCATTTAATTGCAACGCCATTTACTGCATGTACTTCGAGCACATGAGAAATTGAAACTTTGCACACTCGAGCCTGCAAAACATGTTAGCAAATCTGCCCAAGTAAATTTTACTTCTCCTTAGCAAAATGTCTTTTAATTTCTACCTGCCAAGTGTGGCTTCGCACAATTCCTTATTATCTCCCACGATGCCATTTGTAATGCATGAATAATAATGATTGCCTTCCCATGGCAACCGTGCTTACACATACCAATATCCTTCCCTTGCGTCAGCATAATTGAATTATTATGACCTTCGGTACTAGCAGCCATCATAATCAAAAGTGAATTTTAGATTTAATGAGCTCACTAAAAATTTTCCTTAAAAAAACACAAAATATTAGTAGTAACCACACACTAGCCATCGACAATACTTTTAACTGCCTCCTCCAATTACATTTACTTTGTTTAGCCTGCATCTTTATGCTTTGACTTCATTATGTATGTATGTATGTATGTATGTATGTATGTATGTATGTATGCATGTATGTATGTATGCTTGTTTGTATGTATGTATGTTTATATGTATGCATGTATGTATGTATGTATGTATGTATGTATGTATGTAAGGGTTTTGGTTTAGGGTATATAAGGGTGAGGGTATAGGTTATAGAGATGAGGGTTGAGGTTTCAGGGTTAGGGGTTTAAGGTATAGGGTCGAGGGTTGAGGGATTAGGGCTTAAGTAATATGTTGAGGGTTGAGGGTTTACAACTGAGGGATAATATTCAGCTCGTTGAGTGTATAAGATTAAGTGTGTAAGGTATAGGGATTATGGTTTAGGATATTGGGTTTAGGGTTTACAGTATGGATTGAGGGTATAAGACATAGGGTGAAGCGTTGAGAGTGTATGTTTTAGGGTTTAAGTATAGGTTTGAGGGATAATATTTAGGGTTTAGGGTATAAGGGTGAGGTTATAGGGTATAGGGATGAGGGTTGAGGGTGTAGGGTTCAAGGTTTAAGGTATAGGGTTGAGGATTGAGGGATTAGGGCTTAATTATATGGTTGAGGGTTACAACTGAGGTATAATGTTCAAGGTTGAGTGTCTAAGGTATAGGGTTCAAGGTTTAAGGTTGAGGGTATAAGGTATATGGATGAGGGTTGAGGGTTTAGGGAATAAGTATAGTGTTGAGGGTATAGGGTATAGGGTAGAGGTTTGAGGGTTGAGGGATAATGTTTAGTGTTGAGTGTCCAAGGTTAAGTGTATAGGGTATAGATCCATTAGGGTTTAAGATATTGGGTTGATGGATTAGGGTTTAAGTATAGGGTTGAGGGTTGAGGTTGTAGGTGTAGGGTTTACGGTTTAAGGATTGAGGGTTAAGGGATTAGGGTTCAAGGTTTAAGGGTTGATGGTTTGGGGTTTAGGGTTTAGGGTTTAAAGGATTAAGGTTGAGGGTTGAGGGGTTAGGGTTTAAGGGTTGGGGGATTGGGTTTAAAGTATAGTTTCGAGGATTGAGGGTTTAGGGATAGGGCTTAGGCTTCAGTTTGGCCTTAGGGCTGAGGCCTGAGGGTTTAGGACAGGCCTCAGTGGCTGAGGGTTTAGTGAGGGCTTAAGGGCCAAGGGCTCTAGTTTTGAGGGACTAGGCTTCTAAGGGGTTGAGGGCTAAGAGACAGGGCTCAAGGCATGGCTGGATGCATTAGGGCTGAGGGTCAAACAAGCTGAGGGCTGAGGGATTAGGCTGAGGCTATAAATGCATAGGCAGAGGGCCTATAGCTGAGGCTGAGGCTCTGAGGGCCATGGGCCTAAGGGTCGAGGGTTGACAATTTAGGATAGGATTAGGGCTGACTGGCTGAGGGCTGAGGAACTAGGGCTTTGGCTGCAAGGACTGACAATCGAGTTGAGGTCTGAGGGTTTAGGGTTTAGGGCTCATGCCCATGGGTTTAGGGTTTAAGGGCTGAGGGCTGAGGATTAGGGTTATGGCTGAAGATTTAAGGCTGGGAGCTTCCATGACTAGGGCTTCAAGGGCTGAGGGTTATGACATTAGGCTTGCCATATAGGAGGATTAGGCTGAGGCTCTTTAAATGCAGGAGCAGGCAGGGTTTAGGGTTTAGTAGGGGGTTTAGGGTTTAGGGATTAGGGTTGAGGGTCTAATGTATAGGGTAGAGAGTTTAAGGGTTGAGGGATTAGGGTTTAGGGTCTAATGTATAGGGTAAAGGGTTTACAGTTGAGGGTTGAGGGATTAATGGTTTAATGTATAGGGTTGAGGGATTAGGGTTGAGGGTTTAATGTATAGGGTAGAAGGTTGAGGGTTGATGGATTAAGGGTTTAAGATTTGAGGGTCTAAGGGTTGAGGGATTAAGGGTTTAAGGTATAGGTTCAAGGGATTAGGGTTGAGGATTTAATGTATAGGGTAGAGGGTGGAGGGTTGAGGGTATAAGGTTGAGGGATTAGGGTTGAGGGTTGAGGGTTGAGGGTTGAGGTTTTAATGTATAGCGTAGAGGATTGAGGTATTAAGGGTTTAAGGGTTGAGGAATTAATGTATTAAGGGTTTAAGGTATAGGATCGAGGGATTAGGGTTGAGGGTTTAATGTATATGGTAGAGGGTTGAGGGTTGAGTGTTGAGGGATTAAGGATTTAAGGGTTGAGGGTTGAGGGTTGAGGGTTTAAGGGTTGATGGGTTAATGTATTAAGGGTTTAAGGTATAGGGTTTATGGATTACGATTGAGGGTTTAGTGTATAGGGTTGAGGGTTGAGGGATTAGGGTTTTAAGGCTTGACTATTGAAGGATTATGGTTGAGGGTTGAGGGTATAATGTATAGGGTAGATGATTTACAATTGAGGTTTGAGGTTTGAGGGATTGAGGGTTTAAGGGTTGAGGGATTAAAGGTTGAGGGTTGAAGGATTAAGGGTTTAATGTATAGGGTATATGGTTTAAGAGTTTAGGGTTGAGGGTTTAAGGGTTGAAGATTTAAGGTATAGGGTTGAGGGTTTAAGGGTTTAGGGTTTAATGGTTGAGGGATGAGGGATTATGGTTGAGGTTTTAATGTATAGGGTTGAGGGAATAGGGTTAAAGGGTTGAGGGTTTAAAGGTTGAAGGTTGAGGGATTAGGGTTGTGGGTTTAAGGGTTTAGGTTTGAGGGTTTAAGGGTTTAAGTTTGAGGGTTTAAGGTATTATGGATTATGGGTTCAAGGGATTAGGGTTGAGTGTATAGGGGAAAACCCCCAATTGTCGTTCATGATTTGATTGCCGTTCACTCCTCGTTCACCTGTCCCCCCAATATCCGTTTACATTTTAGTCATTAAAATGTTGTAGTTATGCCAATTAAAAATTAGACATTACACTAGTATATGTTCACTACTTAGTCTGTAACCAACCAACAAAAAAAAACAAATTTAAACATATATTGGTACAATTATGTTTTCAACACAAGTCAACTTGCACAAAATAAAGTCATTTATGAATTAAAAAAGGTACAATGATGTTTACAATAACCACTCCATGCAAGTGGCTTAAAGCTTCTAGTGCATTGTATTTACATGTATACATAAACAGTTAATGGTGCACAATGTCACATAATTTAAAACAATATAAACAGTTAATGGTCAACATTCTAACATAATACAAAACATTGAACAGCTTTATAAGCTATCAGTTGCACAATCACCCACACATCTCTTGACATCTTCATGCATTAACTCAATCTACTTCTGGTACCTACACAAACAGTTAATGATGTAAGGCTCCTAATATACCAAAAAACATAGTATATTTCACATATCTGATTGAATTTAATAGAGCCACCTATTTTGACAATTAAACCAAATATAAAATTGATTTCCTAAAGGCCAAGGCAAAACTCAGGCATAGATGGCCAGTGCAAAATGAACTGACAGATTGTTTCCCACAAAAAATTCAAATTTGAAACTCACCCACTACAATTCAATGCATTCAATTTACCCATTCGAATGAAGTTTTAAGAGGGAATTTCCACGGTCATTTTCATTACGAATTCCTAAATATCCTCTGCAGATTTTCATTACAAATTCCTAAATATCCTTTGCAAACTTCAGAGCTTACTAAGGCAACTTCTGCACATTCCTCTTAAAAGGGAGCTTATTCAGGTCAGTACACCCAGAATAAGTAAATTTATGTTTTTATTTATCAGTATACTGGATTTACATTTATGTTGTCTGTTTCATTATTCAATATTCTCTTTTATATTTATGTACTCAGTGTTTACATTATTTTTGCCCTCTTTGTTTTACAACATATTCATGGTTAATCTTTTCTATTTAAGTACTCGCTGGTTACATTTGTTTCAATATTCAATATAATCTTTTCTATTTAAGTACTCACTAGTTACATTATTTTCAGCCATACTGTTCTACATTTTTGTTGTTTGTTTCATTAATCAATATACTCTTTTATATTTATCAGGCATAATGTTTTATTTATTCAATATATTCAGTGTTTTCATTATTATCAGGCTAAAGGCTTAATGTTTACATTTATGTTGTCTGTTTCATTGTTCAATATAATCTTTTATATTTATGTACTCAATGTTTACATTAATTTCAGGCATACAAATAATTTTGCTTTCACTCAGCTATTCAACTTAGCATTATTTAATCATATCGTAGTTACATTATATTTATATTTATGTACTCAGTGTTTACATTATTTTCAAGCATACCAATAATTTTGCTTTCAGTGAGTTGTTCAACTTAGCATTATCCATTATTTAATCATATCGTAGTTACATTTTTTTCACCTGCATTCATCATAAATCAAAGATTATAATAGCAACATTATACCATACATCAAATATAATAACATCAGCATAACCCATTTTTTAATCATATCACAGTTATATTCTAAATCCGTCTTTAATAATGTGTAGGGTTTCATCATACCAGATTGTATATATATATAATCTGATAAGAATGTGTAGGGTTTCATCATAGTAGATTGTATATATATATATATCTGATAAGAATGTGTACGGTATCATCATAGCAGATTGTATATATATATATATATATATATATATATATATATATATATATATATATATATATATATATATATATCTGGTAAGAATCTGGTGTTTGATTGCATTTTGACATCTTTAAAAATCATTTCTATGTATGGCATGAAGGGTCTGACTGTAATCATTTATATTTACATGTGACTGCCGACTGGTAGAAAAATGATCCCTCGTGAATTATTCTATCTTATTCTGTCATATTCTTATCAGACTGTAGACATACATACATACATACATATATATATATATATAGTCATACAGTCATATAGTCATGCCATGTATTGTTTCCTCATATCAAGCCGTGTAGAGTTTACATGTGACCAGTACAAATTTGATCCACCTCTCTCACCTGCAAGATTGTTTGTTCAATAGTGGATTTTTGTTGGGTTCGATGGTGTTTGATTGCATTTTGGAATCTTTAAAAATCATTTCTGTGTATGGCATGAAGGGTTTGACTGTCTTATTCTGACTTATTCTGTCTATGGCATCGACTTTTTGACTGCTATGCCTTTTATTGACATTATACTATGAAGTAATCACATGTAATTTGATTTAAATAGAACATTGACAGAATTTTGACCAATTATCATCATGAAATTTATTGGGTATATAATAAGATACTTAATCTTCAAAGATTTTTTCATTTAATCTTATATGGAGCTGTAGAAAACGTCTCCACCTCTTAATAACATTTTGTTTCCACAGTCCATGACCATTAGTAATCAAGATTTCTGGATAAAACTATGCGCATTTTTTCTTCATCAACGTTTCAGATCATACCATGATCTGAAACGTTGATGAAGAAAAATTGCACACAGCTTTATCCTGAAACCCTGATTACTAAGTCTCCACCTCTCTTCACCTGCAAGATTGCTTTTTCAACATTGGGTTTTTATCAAGATTTTTGGATAAAACTGTGTGCAATTTTTCTTCATCAATGTTTTGGATCATGGAGTATGATCTGAAACGTTGATGAAGAAAAATTGCGCACAGTTTTATCCAGAAATCCTGATTACTAAGTCTCCACCTCTCATCACCTGCAAGATTGCTTTTTCAATAGTGGGTTTTTTTGGGTGTCGTTAATGTTTGAGCGCTATGATTTCTGTTCACATTATTCTATGAACTAATCTCATGTTATTCTTTGCTGCACTAACAAGTTATTCAATTTTTACTGTTTGTGCAGGTTAACTGGAAAATAATGGCACCTGCTAGAAGGACTACAAGGGTTGTAGGAAGAAGAAAACGTGCAATTAGAGTAACTTGTGGGGTGCACTTTGTTGAAACACAGCCTGATGAGGAAGTTCATGCAAATCCCAGCCCACAAGATGTTCCTGATTCTGCAGATGAAGCCACCAACACAACAGAAGTCGAACCTCCTGTTTAGCCAAATGTTCAACTTGATGTGCAACTGCCCTCACCTGTACCCATTAGGCAGTGGACATATGTTGATATGGAAGGAGTAGTTAAGAGTGTTGAAGAACATAACATGTCAATCAGGGCAGCAACAATCAAGTGGGGTATGCCACCTAGCAGTTTGAGGGCGTGGCTGTTAGGACAAACCACCACAAAGAGGAGGGGTCCACATACAATTTTAACTGAAGAGGAGACTGAAGTTGTCGAATGGTGCAAGGACATGGCAAGATTGGGCCACAGACTGCAAGTAAATCAACTACAAGCCACAGTTTCCCAAATAACTGCAGGTCGACCTAATCCTTTCACAAATGGGGTCCCCGGGAGGTCATGGTGGGCAGGATTTCGAAGAAGGCACCCAGATTTGACAATCAGAACAACTGAAGGAGTGGACAGTGACAGAGCGATTATGGTTTGTTCTTCTGTCGTGCAAGCATTCTACGACAACCTCGAGAACCTGATCAAACTTAACCACTATGGAGCAAGTCGAATATGGAACTGCGATGAGACTGGTATTCAAGCTGGTAGGAACTGTGGCATGAGAGTTATTGCCAAATTGGGTACAAAATGTGTACCACATTTGGTTTCAAAAAGTAGAGAGTGGATCACAGTGTTGGCTTGTGTAAGTGCAGCTGGGATAAGCATTCTCGGGTTCTACTTGTTTAAATCAAAGAGGCACATGCAAAACTATATCTTTAATTGCGAGGTAGGGGCATTGATGGCAATCCAAGAACATGCGTGGATGACAAAGGAACTATTTCTCTAATGGTTATACCACTTTGCAACTAATATCCCTGGTGGGGTTTCACCGACAAACAGGGCCCTTCTCATTTTTGACGGTCATGGCAGCCACGTGAATTTCAAGACCATTGAACAATCACAAAAATTAGGAATAGACCTGCTAACGCTGCCTGCTCATACCAGTCACAAGCTGCAGCCATTGGATGTCAGCGTTTTTGCTCCATTCAAGGCATATTTCAGAGAGGAAAGAACTATTTGGTAGGCTGCAAACCCGCATATTGATATTGGACGTGAAGAGTTGGCAAGTCTTGCAAGCAAAGCTTTCAGAAAAGCCTTGAAACCAAGCAACATTCTTAGTGGGTTTTGCAGAACAGGAATATGGCCTCTTAATCGGTCAGCCCTTGACAACGATATGGGCCCAAGTGAGGGCTATGTTGTTGAGGATGATGTTGCATCTCCTAGAACAGAAGATGAACCTGTCACAATGGAAACCGAAGATGATGTTATGGCAGTAGAGACATGATTGCGTCTTCTTGGTTACAATGAGGACGTAATCGATGGTTTTGTGAGGGAATATGATGCAAGGGAAGTGGCAAGTGGTGTTGCAGCAAAATGCAGTGGGGGTGATGAAGCTACAACAGACATTCAACTAGAAATCCAACAAGTTTTAGCAGATTTCCAACCAGAAGTTCAACCAGTTAGTGCACCCTCCACTGAAGATACAACCACTACATCAATAGGCCTGAGTTTTCCAACTCAAGTTAGCCAACTGGAATGGATGCATGAAGCATCCACAAACCTTGGAGTGCAAATAAATCCAACTGAGGAAGAAGTCAGCCTCTCAATGCCTTCCCCACCACACGTTGATCTAGCTGAAGTGATACATTACTTCACTAATGCAAGGAATTGGCAAGAGAATAGTGATGGTCAAAGTGAAGATGACAATGCTATTAGTGAGGAAGAAGTTGAGTTTGTGCCATGCACCCCACATGATGGATCGCAATCAACAAGACCAATCAACAAATTTTTGAAACTTCCAGTGCAAAGGGTGCAAGGAACATCACAGAGAGGTCGTTTGTGAATGCTTCGCCTTAAGAGGCAGTCCCAAGTACTAACATCTGACGCCTTCATCGAATTGTTCAGCCAACAAGAGGCAGAGAAGAAAAGGAAAGAGGAGTTGCAGCAACGTAAGAAGGAGCAGATGTTGCAGAGAAAGGCAAACTGTGAAGCAGAAGCAATTATAAAGGAAGCAACAAGGGCTGAGAAGCAAGCAAGGAAAGCGATAGAAGATGAGCAGAAAATGATAAGAATGCAAGAGAAAGCCATTAGACAAGAGCAGGCCAAGGCTGAACGTCTACAAAAGGAAGCAGAAAAGAAAGCAAAACAAGCAGAGAAGAGAAAACGTAAGTCTACAGTGGGGGATCCTATACCCACCCATCATCCTATCCTGCTTGATATGATGAGCATTTTGACACCAGCCTTTACAGCCATCAACAATATGCAGGTTGGGAGTGGCTCACAACAAATGGGATTGACTGCTGATGCAAGCCAGGCATTACTTGCTCAAATAGCAACATGCCTTCAAGGAGGTATTAACCAAGTATCACCTCCTACAAGTGGACCTGACTCAGCTACTGGCGGATATATCACACCGCCACCTTTTCCTAGAAATATGGACAGTTGATGATGTCCATATTCAAGATTGACTTTTGATCGATGTAGCAGTATATTTTGGTGATCTGGTTTGCAAATCAGATCTGTTTATTTGCTTAAAGTTATAACTGTGATATGATTATAAGATGTGATAATGCTGATGTAATTGTGTTTCAAGTATGTTTGAGCCATGTTTTTTTCTCGCACCACCCAATCAATTATTGCAGTTTGATTCAAAATATAACTATGATATGATTATAAAATGTGTCCTAATGCTGCTGTTGTTTGTTATTGGAACCTCAAATTTGTATGCCTTATATGTTTGATGATGGTTTCAGCCTTCTATTTTTTGTGTTCTCACTAATTACACTATGTTTCAATCTTTGTCAATAAAAAATAATCACAAAAATTTGTTAGGTAGACCCATACGCGTGGTTTGATGAAGGCATATGAAGACAATGATATACTCTTATCAATTATCAGTATCAAAAATTAATGGAACTACATGTTAATTATCAGATTAATTATATTTATACACATAGACACACACACATATATGTATAGCTATATATGTACATACATATATGCATAACCATATATATGTATGTACATATATACCTATCAATATATATATATATATATGTATATACATGCAAACATATAATTAATCTAATACCAACTAATCTCATAGTTATTGTATACTATTGCTCATTTCATCTAACTTTCAGCCATATATATAAAAAAACACATTTTTCAGTATTACTAGGTCATTGCCAAAGTAAAGTCATAGACTTTACCTGTCATTAATGTTGAATGTCTTCCGTTGATTACAGATAAGTCCTCGCATTCCTGCCATTAAGAGACCAATGCCAATAAATATATTCCTCCAATGAAATAAGCATATGATAAGAAAAGCATTTATTTATGAACATGTGTATACCAGAAAATGTAAACATATCATGAAGCATTCAGAGCAAAATGTCCCTATAGAGTTTGTTGTTTTAACAAACACAGCTTTGTTGGTATGTTCTTAATCCACATGCTTGATTCACCTCTCCACGCTCTCGCTTGCCTTCAAAATAATTGTAATAAATGGGGGTGGTACTCGGTACTCGTAACATTCCCACATCAAATCATCCTTACAATATTGCATGCACAACAATAAGAGTTTTGATTGGAGCATTAAAATCCACAATGTTTTGATCCTTGGTATGAAGCTGAAAATAATAGTGTGTATTACATATGATGGCACTATATATGGCATAGTGCAATAGAATGGACATATATATACATATTTATGTATGTGTATACATGTATATATATATGCATATACATGTACATCTATATAAATATACATATTTTTAGTGACAACCGTTGCACGAATTTATTTGACAATGTGCACTGTGCATATACTTCGTGCCACGACTTTCAATAAATATATGTATATCTATATAAATATACATGTCTATGTATATACATATACATGTACATGTATATGTATATATATATACAAATATGTAATCTAATTATTGAAACTCATAAAATAAGTGGAAAATAATGTATCACTGAAAATAATGTAAACACTGAGTACATAAATATAAAAGAGTATATTGAACAATGAAACAGACAACATAAATGTAAATCCGGTATATTGATAAATAAAAACATGAATTTACTTATTCTGGGTGTACCAACATGAATAAGCTCCCTTTTAAGAGGAATGTGCAGAAGTTGCCTTAGTAAGCTCTGAAGTCTACAAAGGATATTCAGTGAAAGCAGGGGGTAATTCGTAATGAAAATGAGCGTGGAAATTCCCTCTTAAAAAATCATTCGAATGGGTAAATTGAATGCATTGAATTGTGGTGGGTGAATTTCAAATTTGAATTTTCTGTGGGAAACAATCTGTCATTTCATTTTGCAGTGGCCATCTATGCCTGAGTTTTGTAGAGGATATGCTGTGAAAGCATATTCAAATTCATAGTGAAAATGACACTGGAAATTGCCTCGTATAAAATCATTAGAATGAGTATATTGAATGCATTGAATTGTGGCGATTGACATTCACATTTGTATTTTCCTGCCAAACAATGGTGTGTTGGATAAAAAATTGCCTATTACCAATTATCATTTCACCTATTTCAAGTTACGTTTGTATGCGGGCCCCATCAAAATATCACGTGGGTCTGTTAGGAGGTGGTCCCTTTACCATCAACCTCATCACATTAAAATGTTCTCCACGTGCCCCATATTCCTTCATCAAACCATGCATATGAGTTAACCACGTACCCCTTAAGCCTTCATCAAACCACGCGTACGTGTTAACTTAACCGCGGGTTGCTGAGCAGCTTTAAGCCCTAAAGTCTTCATCTCCCGCGCTTTTCATCCTCATTTTCACCATTATTATCCGTATAAGATTATACATATATATATATATATATATAAATATATATCAGATTATATATATTTATATATATCAGATTATATATTTATAAAGAGAAAGCACCTATGGGGGAAAATCCTTATGCAACTACCTTGAGCTTAGAGGAGAACGAATGTTTATTTCATACTTGGATATAAGCTAAAACAAGATCCTTTATTTACCAACAACAATAATGAAAGTTAGAAGAACCTAATAGCTTTGGATATTGGCCAGAGACTAAAGTTGCTTGGGAAAAGACAGGATATGTATGGCGCTTTGCTGCAATGATGATTGTCTCTGGATTATATGTTGAAAAGGATAACATCTCATTAACAAAAGAGGCCAGAAAGTTGAGTTTGTGAAATCCAAACAGAGAGAGTACAACCCCTAAATTATAAGCTTTAGACTTGGGGACAATTCACAACTTGTGTTGTATTTCAACAATTAGAACAAAATTGCAGTTATGGACTAAATTTAACTACATTTATACAGTAGTTGGAGTGGTTATCAACAGTGAGATATGATCAAAACTGGAGGGTTTAATGTGATATGTAAATAAGGTTTTTCCTGTGGTGATAATGTTGGTAAGTAGAGGTTAAAAGAGGCACCAAGATCTCTGAGGTCCTTTGAACATAAGTATTTTGATGTTGGTGCTGTGGATTTAGAAGATTTTTATTCCACTCAATGTTGCTATTTGTGGCTTCCATTATGTCTTTATTTTTTTTTAAACTATTAGTATTCTGTCATTGATGGGTTATGTGATGTGTGTCTTGGAAGGTGTTTGGAGGAATTCATGAGTTAGTGGTACAACATATGTGAATTGACATATGATCCTTGTTTAATGATTTTCTAGTGCAACATTGAATTTTACAATACTATTTATTTGTAGTGTAAAATTTAAGTATATGAATAAGGTTCCTTTCATCCTATTCATGGGTTTAGATCTCTGAGTCATTGTTGGTCCATCCAAAATGAAATTAGAAACAAATATTCGGATAAAGTGGATTGTTTTGATGTTGCAATGTAACTATGTAAGTGAGGCACAAGTAATATGATGTCTACCAATCAACCAAATTAGACCAGATTTAATCAAAACCCAAGTGAGCGCTACCAAAGGAGAATCATCATTTGAAGTGGTTCATATTGTGGATGATGGGGTTTGTGAGTCATGATTTTATGGAATGGTATTAGCAGGCCTTAAATCAAAACCTCAAGCCATGAGGCGTAATGATTTCTCATCATTATCACATCTACAGTGGGATCGAGGAAGGATGGGAAAAGCCATGCAATTAATGAAAGGTTCAAAAGGAGACTAAGACAAGCAATCTCGGAGAGATGTACTTGATGACGAGAGTAGCATACCATTACGTGACCATTGCTCGCCCAAATCAGAAGATTCAAGACATTGACATGGAGACCTATGCAAATTTTGGGAAGATAAACGGTTTGGAGAAGGGACAACCGAGCAGTCTGAGGAAAGTCGAGAGCTTCCAAACTGGTGAGAGGGTATTTTCGAATAATGTCAACAGAAATCCGCTCAAACATTGACGACGCCCAAAAAAACCACTTTTGAAAAAGCAATCTTGCAGGTGAAGAGAGGTGGAGACGTTTTCTGCAGCTCCATATAAATTAATTGGTAGCACTCACTTGGGCTTTGATTAAATGTTTAAATTTAATATAATAATTCACGAGGGTTTACTTGTCTACCAGTTGGCAATCACATGTAAATATAAATGATTACAGTCAAACCTTTCATGCCATACACAGAAATGAGTTTTAAAAATGCCAAAATGCACTCAAACACCGTCAAACCCAACAAAATTCCACTGTTAAACAAGCAATCTTGCAGGTGAAGAGCGGTGGAGATGTTTTATGCAGCTCCATATAAGATTAAATGAAAAAATCTTTGAAGAATAAGTATCTTATTATATACCCAATAAATTTCATGATGATACTTGGTCAAAATTCCGTCAATGTTCTGTTTAAATCACATTACATGTGATTACTTCATAGAATAATGTCAAAAAAAGGCATAGTAGTCAAAAAGTCGATGGCGTAGATAGAATAATTCACGAGGGTTCATTTTTCTACCAGTCGGCAGTCGCATGTAAATATAAATGATTACAGTCAAACCCTTCATGCCATACACAAAAATGATTTTTCATTTTTCTACCAGTCAGCAGTCACATGTAAATATAAATGATTATAGTCAAACCCTTCATGCCATACACATAAATGATTTTTCATTTTTCTACCAGTCGGTAGTCACATGTAAATATAAATGATTACAGTCAAACCCTTCATGCCATACACAAAAATGACTTTTAATGACGCCAAAATGCAGTCAAACACCGTCGAAGCCAACAAAATTCCACTGTTAAACAAGCAAGCTTGCAGGTGAAGAGAGGTGGAGACGTTACTTGTAGCCGAAGGTCGTCGCCGTGGTCGCAGAGCCAAAGTCGGTGGCGGGAGAGAGGATGCAGCGAGGAACATTGTGGAAGGAAACTGCGGGAGATGAAGACTTTAGGGCTTAAAGCTGCCCAGCAACCCACGGTTAAGTTAACACGTACGTGTGGTTTGTGAAGGCTTAAGGGGTACGTGTTTAACTCATATGCGTGGTTTGATGGAGGAATATGGGGCACGTGGAGAAAATTTTAATGTGATGAGGTTGATGGTAAAGGGGCCACCTCCTAACGGACCCACGTGATATTTTGATGGGGCCCGCATACAAACGTAACTTGAAATAGGTGAAATGATAATTGGTAATAGGCAATTTTTTAAATTTTTTTTGGATTTGTAATGAACGGGTATAGGCGAAATAGTGAAGATGTAGGGGACGAAGGTAAAAAAAACCCCCTTTTTGACCACCTTTCGCTTTACGATTTCCACAAGACGTGTTTGAAATACCCACAAGCCAATTTTTTCTTTTTAAGGTCACAACTCAGTTATGAAGAAGTCCAAAAAAAAAATTTGAAATCGGGCCTATTTTGCACTCTACACGAATGCGCGAAGTTAGCCCTGTTGGCTACTAGTACATTTCCCCTAATGTATAGGGTATAGGGTTTACAGTTGAGGGTTGAGGGTTGAGTTTGAGGGATTAAGGGTTTAAGGTATAAGGTCGAAGGATTATGGTTGGGGGTTTAATGTATAGGGTTGAGGGTTGAGGGTTTAGGGTTTAAGGGTTGAGGGTTGAAGGATTAGGGTTGGGGGTTTAAGGGTTGAGGGTTTAGTGTTTAGGGTTGAGGGTTTAAGGGATAAGGTTTTAAGTGTTGAGGGTTGAGGGTTGAGGGTTGAGGTTTTAAGGGTTGAGGGATTAGGGGTTTAGGGTTTAGGTTTTAAGGGATTAGGATTGAGGGATTAGGGATTAAGGGTTTTAAGGGTTGAGGATACATAATTTATAGGGTAGATGGTTTACAGTTGAGGATTGAGGGTTTAGGGTTTAAGGGATTAGGATTAAAGGATTAGGGGTTGAGTGTTTAAGGGTTGAGGATACATAATGTATAGGGTAGAGGGTTTACAGTTGAGGGTTGAGGGTTGAGGGATTAATGGTTTAAGGTATACGTTCGAGGGATTATGGTCGAGGGTTTAATGTATAGGGTTGAGGGTTGAGGGCTTAAGGGTTGAGGGTTGAGGGTTTAAGGTTTGAGGGTTAAGGGATTAGGGTTGCGGGTTGAGGGTTGAGGGTTGAGGGTTTAAGGATTGAGGGTTTAAGGTCTTATGGGTTGAGGAATTAAGGGTTTAAGGGTTTAGGGTTTAGGGTATAGGGTTTAGGGTTTAGGGATAGGGTTTAGGGATTAGGGTTTAAGGTTTTAGGGTTTAGGGTTTAAGGTATAGTGTAGAGGGTTGAGGTTGTAGGGTATAGGGTATAGTTTTAAGGTATAGGGTATAGTGTTTAGGGTTTAGGATTTAAGATATAGGGTTGAGGGTTAATGCATAGGCTTGAACGTTTAGGAAATTGTGGTGAAACTTCATATCACACACAAAATGATATACATAACACTTAGAAGATGTCATAATTGGTCAAAGAAAGGTCTCATTGATGTACCTCAACCCAACCCCATATTGACACATAATAAGAGTTAGAAAACCTTTACAAAATCAATTTTTTTGAAGATGTGAGCACGCTTTGGAAAAGCTAAAATATGGTCATTTTAAGAGTAATCCAAAATGCCCTCGCATTATAACGCGAGCGCATTTTGTCTTGCTCTAAAAATTGTAGAAAAGGTAGGACACCTGTGATCCAAGCCCACATGCTTTGTTATTCTCCACCTTCTACATGTGATCCGACAAAAAATGCTTTTTCATGTTGTTGGGGAAAGCACATGCAATTTTTTCACATTCCATCACCTTTGCATCAACTTTCCACCACCCTTTTTTGGTTTGCCAACTTAGGAAGGAGGAAATAATAGAGTTTTTACATCAAATTTGATTATATGAACTCAAATTTTTATGTTTGTAGTGTTGCCATGTTAATTATGATTGAATTGTTATAATTTAACATTATACATTGGTTAATTCTATAGTTTTTAGTAATTCTATTCGAGTTATATAGAATTGAACGTTGAAAAGGAAGCAAGTTTGTGAAAAGCTCAAATTGTTGAGGAGTTTGATGCAAGAAGAAAAAAGACCACATAATTGGGTAGTTTCTCCAATCGAATCTTCGATTTTAAGGTATGTCAAGTCTTTATACATGTTCTTCACATTTCCTTCATTCTCTTATGTTTCTTTATCACTTCTTACCATACATGCTTAATACAATGCTTTGATTTTGTTATCATATTGATTTTGGGATTATATTTTGCTAAGTACTCAAAATTATGAGTGCTCAACATACATAGCCTTAATTAAATGCATTAGATTTTGCTAAGGAATTAGATTAGATTTTGTTAAAATGCATATTCCATGTATCTTATAAAATTCAAAGTGATTTATGCTCCATTTGCAATTTTTCCATGCTTCTTGTGAAATCATGTCACACACTTCAATTTTTTCAAACTTATGGGGTTCACTTCAACTTCAAAATGAAACTAATCATTGGAAACTTGTTGTCAAACCCTCTATGGTTGGGAAACTTCAACTTCACCCCAAACTAGCAAAATTCACTTATAGCTGACAATAATCCAAATGAAAATGCTAATTAAGATCTGATATGAAATGTGTAGCCAAATCAACACCCTTTTATATGAAATTACACTCAGATCTGAGTAGTCAATGCTCAGAAGCATCAAATAAAAATGCTAATAAGATTGGAAATAAGTGAATAAATCCTCAAATGCCAACAAATATTAAAAAATGAAGCCCTAGGGTATTTAAATTGCATGTATCTAAATTAGAGACCAATTTATCACCTTGAAAATGTCTTTATTTGATTTGCTACTTGTTGGAGCAGCTTAAATTGATTGATATGAACATTTTTATACCTACAATATTCAAGTTTTATTTGGAAACAATGAATGTATAGCTATCATATGTTGTAGGAATCTCATATGGTGAATATCTAGCAATTTTGGTGGCTAGAGATGAAAGGAAACATGCCACGAAGGCTGCACAATGTCCCACAATTGCTCATATTTGATTTGGTATTACCTTATGATGATAGGAACCAACAATAAGAGATGGAAGATGACAACAATGAAGTCTTTAAAGGCTAGAGCTAAAGGATGAACCATTGAAAATATTGGTAAATGTCCAAAAATGCCTCTAGACAAAAATAAATTTGGATTAAACTTGACCAAACTAAAGTCAAACTCTCCTCCAAGGATAGTGCACCCAATTGACTTTGAAGGTTCCTTAGTATTTTTAGGGTCAATGTTATTATTCTAAATATTTATATTAGTAGGATGTGGTAAAGCAATATAATGAGCAACTTACACATCATAAGAAATAGATTTGATAAATAGAGCCACAATGTGACATGACATTGGGAACCATAAAAACCTACTAATGACTCTTATAGTATTAGAAAAAATGTTCCATACTTGGGGTTACCCTACATCAAAATGAAAGCATGCAACAAGTGTGACAACCAAGCCCCCAGATAGTATGGCCCAAGCTGTCAAAGCCATATAAGGTCATGTTGTGACTGGTGAACCTAGATGGACTTTGTTGCCTTGTCCTCTATCTTTCCTAATTTTTCCTTTATGTTTGGAAGTGTTTTTAGCTTATGTTCCTTGAGAACCCCATTTTTCAAAGATGATGCAATTTTTTGTTTTTTGTCAAACTTTATCAATGTCAACACCTCTTATGTTGGTTTGATGGTTTGATCTTATGTTGGTTTGATCAATGTCCTCATGCCATTTGTTGCCCCTCCTCCTGCCTGTTTTGGACTATCATATATTGTGTGTATCATAATTTCATGAATTTTTTTAGATTTGTGTAAGTTATTTATTCACTCTATAGTACTATGGTGGAACTAATATTTATCTATTTTTCATGCTACAGATAAAATTCTTTGTCATTCTGAGAAAATGATCAAGGATTAAACAAACACATAAAGAGAAATAAGCTAAGAATGCAAAGAAAAAATAACATATGAGGGAACTTCATGAGAAGAGGAAATTGGACATGATCTAGAAGAAGACATGCCAATTGAAGAGGAACATGAACCATCAACGAGAGATATGGTATTGGTGGCACAAAGGGAATGAATGCAAAACCTTCATGCAATGAGAGATTTGAATATCGTAGTTGGGGACACGTCCTCTACCACAAGTCAAGATGGACACCATCTACTACATCTCAAGTTGAAAGTACATTATCACTCACATGTGAAGGAGGTACACAATCTTTCCCATCTCAACTTCAAGGTACATCATCTATTCCATCTCTAATCAAAGGTATGCCATCTATCCTATCTCATTTAAATATTGATGAAATTCTTAATATTGAGGAAAATTCACCTTTGAGAACACCTCCTAGAACTTTGCATAGAAATATCAAGTATTTGATTGATATTGATGAGAATATTTTGTAGTCGATGGAAGATAAGATTCCAAAACATATTTGAAAAATTAAATGAGACTGAAAGATGTCAACTATTTGTTGAGATGATGAGAAATCTAAAGTATAGGTCCATTATGAAGATTATTGGGTTGAGAACATTAGAGGCTTCAAGTGACAAATCTAATGAGTGCATATGAGAGTGTGGGTAACACCTCACGCACAAAATATAGTAATGTCACATGATATGTCATTACATTAACAATAGTAAGTAATCAAATGAAGAAATCTCGTCTCATTAGAAAGACAAGTCAAGCATTGAGAGTAAATAGAAAAACTTTATCAAGAGCCATTGGAAGGCGCCAAAGAATTGATGACATTGATTACAATGAATTACAAACATTCTCAGGGAAACTACCACAAAAAGATAAACCAATTTTTGAAGCATTGAGATCACTAATTGAAGACTTTTGGAAGAATAACATAAGGGTATCTCTGAATCAAAGGGATGTGGTAAGGATAATTGGTAGTCAAAATTGTGAGCCACATCCAAAACATTTTTTGGATATGACTCAAACACAATTTTTCGGAAAATTTCTAGAGATGTATCCTTAAGTTAAAAAATTTCAAAGATATTTTGAAATGTTAAAGCCTTTATATGTCAAAATAAATCACACACACACACTACTTATTGTTGTAGAGTACATATTGGGTTTTCTAACAATTTTGATTTTTATTGGTCTATATGTTTAGATTTGCATACTAACAATGTTTTGTAGGACTATGACATACATGCCCCACCTACATCTTCAAGAGACTTCATATCTAAAATTTTATGTGAAAGAGAGGAAGGTTAATTATTCTACAGAAAATTATGCTTGGATGGCACATGTCAACATTGTGGTGGTTTGTAACGTATGCCAATATGTGAACATATGGAAAGTACACATGTAGTTGGAAATGAACTAGTAAAATTTAGGAAATAGAAGATAGTGGCCTAAAATACAAAATATGGTAAAGAAGAAAAAACGTGTGATTTGGTTATTCAAAAGATTTCAGTGTATTAGTTTATGTCTACATTTCATGATAGTATAGTGTATGAGTATGCAAGGCATACCCATAGAGATCGATGGTTGGACTTGTAATTCAAGTTATGCAAGGACACATTTCCACTTGGTAGCATTGTTTCAGTCGTCAACTTTGCAGAGAACTACAGTCTATAGCCACAACGTGAGGTGCAATTGCACTATTACAACTCCACACAGGTTGCTATATTTGTACACATAGCATTCATTCATACCAATGATAGTACAAAGGACGGAAAAAAGATCATAAAGGAGTATCATTTTTATATCAATGATGATCACACACATTCTACAGAGTTCATGCAAGGTTGGTTTCATGTGTTCTACCATGATTTGGCTAGAAGGGGCATATCATTCTATCAACATATCATATGGTCGGATAATTGTGCATCATAATTCAAGAACTCACAGATGTTCTATTGGTTGAGCAAGATGCATAATATTATAGGTGTTCAACATATGTGGAACTTTTGTGAGGTCGGGCATGGAAATGGGGAGCATGATGGTGCAAAATCATGTACCAAAAGAGCCATAGCATGATAAGAGTTAAAGTATAAAGGAAATGCAAAGTTGAAAAATGTGAAATCAATCGCCAAGTGGTGTAATGCTTCGATGGGTCCAGGTAATGAAGGTAAGTCTTTAGTTCATATATTTTTTTAGTTGATACATGATACTAACATTGCACAATATGAACATTGTTGTACACTGTCAGGATCAAGTGAGCTACACTCTTTCAGAAGCTCTAATGTAGATTCATGGAGTATCCATACGTGGAATATGGCATGTTTTTGTTCTTCATGTACAATTCAAGCCTGGAATGAGTGTGAGTCAAAGGAGCGGGTTGATGAATGGTGGTTAAAATTTTTAAGCCCACTTGACATGTATCAGCTCCTGACGGTATTGGAACTGACATAGATGGAATCATTGATTGACTTTGGTCACATATAAGATCTAGTTCAACTAGGTAATATATCTACTTACATAGTTTTTAAAATTTCTAATGTTATCTTACTTTGTAGTGTTTTTGTAATGTTGATTAAATTCATCTAATTTGCTACACATATCAATGTAGGGTATGTTTATGCAGTTATTGTAGATGAAGACAATGAAGAGGGAAAAAATTATTACTTGTGTCATTGTGTTGAGGCAAAAACTAAATTGGAGGCCTCAATTACAAATGGAGAAAACATTGAATACCCTACAGGATCAATGGTTATTACTAGAACATGGCTTAAAAGGTACCCACATAAGAGTGTTAATGTTTGATTGTTTCAAGACTTTGACATGCATCGGAAGATTCTTCATTACTCAAACCTTGTCGTGGTATCCAATGTTCATTTGATCAAATATGGGGGTAGACCTTTGAACAAGAACTTGTGGAAGGTGTGTGAGTCTAACCATGAGGCGATACTTCACACAATAAAGAGTAGAGCAAACTCGGATGGTTCGTTGGATTAATTTATAAGTATGCACATTGAATTTGTAAAGTCATGTTATTGATATTAATTTATTATAATTGATAGTTAGACCTTTCACTGTCACATTTCAACTTTACTTATGTTTTGGTTCCAAATTTCATATGGCATAGGAAGGACTTACTACCCCTCTTTAATTTAAAGTTTCTCATTTTCTTGTTGCTGCATTTTTACACATATATAGTGAATATTGGAAATATTATATGCATATTTATGGTAGGTCCATTTAAAATGGCACATAGTGGACTTTGTTGTGATAAAAATTGCATTCACCGTCTTTTGTTGTGTTTCACTATCAAGTCAAAATGACATGATGTAGTTTCCTTAGTGGTGGTAAATGGACCGTCTTCTTAGGTGTAAAAATTTAATATGACATATTTAATATGCCCATGTAATTTTGTTCAACATTGTGTGGTAAGTATGATCTACACTTCGATACTAATGCAATAGCTTTGTACTCATGTGTGGGTGTGTAAGTGTTGTCAAGATCCATTTAGGTATAGTGATGAGTCTCTATATGAGTGTAGGTGAGTTTTTATAATCTCAACATAAGAGTGTTAGCAATAATACAATCCCCCTTCAATTGGTTGTATACAAAGTGTGAAAAAATTAGAGATGAAAAATATTTTATGAAAACTACATGAAATCTAAAATTCAAAGCATGCAAGAACATAGATCATGAAAATTAATGCAAAAAGCATCATTGATAGCATCATGTAACAACGAATATATTGAATGATAACTATGAAAATCATATAGACAATAGATAATCATCAAAACATATAAGATTGCTCCCAATAAGGGTAAACAAGTACGATATAACATGTAGGTACATAGGAGATTAGCATCAAGATACATTCACATTTTTTGAAAAAGATGAATCATTTCCAATAACTGTATTATTTATTGTCTTCGTTTTATTCTTGATATTTTTAAGATTATGCTCTAAGATAGGGTAATCATGTGCTTCTATTTATTTAGTGTCAGTTGTAAAGTTCATTTTTAGGTTCTAGCCAAGTTGATCAACAATAGTAGTACCTAGCACTTGGGAATGACCAGTTGATAGTTAGACCTTTCACTGTCACATTTCAACTTTACTTATGTAAAAAATCAAATCATATTTTAAAAAAAAATTATAATGTCATGCTCTAAAAATTCCATTTTTTTAGTGCCCTTACCCCACTGTATAACATTCAACAAACTGTAATTTTAAATGGTATCCTATCTAAAATCTATAAATCAAAACATAATCTTCAGCAACTAAGTATTTAAGCTTTCATTTACAGAAACTAGTTAGAATTTGTAAACCCTAGAT